>JARTUT010001531.1:0-29055 GCA_030674115.1 Micraspis discolor
CCAACATAACTCGAGTTATTGAATAAATAGGATCTCAAATATGGCAAAGACTGGTTCAAAATTGAGCTGATCGAATACATATCCTCAAACTAGTCGTGTTAGACATGCCGAAAGTTATTGAAAGATAAATGTCATGAATGTAACTTTCGATGTCCAAATTGAATGTATTTTAATTCATTTCAATTCAATTTTATCACTCTAAGAAATAGACAATACATGCTGCCCAAGATACTTTTCATAGTTTCTGTTATTTATTCGTTTCCGTAGTCAAGATTGACAAAATTTCATTGAGTTTGATCAAATGTTGTTCTCTTCACGATATGATATTTCAGTGGCATCAGTATTTCTTCTTTAACAAATTTGGAAATGGAGGCAAGCATAGAGCTCATATCTTGGGATCACAATTATGAGCTATTTTCTGTTCATATCAGTCTTTATTGCTGGGAAATCCTGAAACAGGTCCACCAGCAGCCCAAATCGAAGACTGTTCAGCCTTTATTTTACTCTCGTTTTTGTATAGTGCACCATTGTTGGTACACCCGGTTGTATCGTTGTATGAAATACACTGTGTGAAAAAACTTCTATAAATTTCTGAAACAAATCTATGTGACTGGTTCCGGTGTTTTTAAGATTAATTTTGAGCAATACTATGTTAGAATAGATATAACTCGAAGAACCCTGAAGATATAAAGAAACAGCTCTTCATAAAGACAAGTTTCGAATTTAGCAGGTCCTGACAGAAAATACAGTACCCTTTTCAATACTCGCCACGAAAACATATTTAACTACGTATGTGGGTGAAATATTTTTCCCTATTCATTATGAAATATTACTATGGGTTGGATATTGAACAAGGGTAAGATGTCATCAATAGTGAATAAAACAAATGACAATTAAGATTTTGTAGTGAATGTAAGCTAAAATTGTTCAGTGGTTAATTTTATCTATAGTGTTTAGCGGTGGAAACCATAGACTGAAGAGATTTCCCATTCTTTTTGTGGAAATTTTATCGATTAAATTCCTTTCACTTTCGATATATCTCAAAATTGGTATGATTTATGAAAAAATGATAAAGAATGATTTTATGTGCTGAAATGATTTATAATTCTAGGACGTAAAAGACGTTTTTTCAAGTGATGTTTGTGTTTCATGTGATTTAACTAATCTGTAGAGTAATTGTGAGAGAAACCAGAAAAAATGAATGAATCTGTTAATGCCATAATCTGCATGACTGTCATTAACAACCTTCTACAAGAAATCATTTAATTTATATTGTCGTTTGAACAATAAAGGGGATATTACAAATTTTTAATGGAAATTCAGCACCTTAGAAACGACGCCAAATTTGGAAAAATTGGTATAGATAGAATATGTTTTGAGTCCAAGAATTTATGATTGAAATTAATGCAGTGTCAAAGACTCAGCATGTTTACTTTAGTGAGAAAAAATCACCCTAACACTAAGAAATCAAATGATTAAAATGGATGTTTTCAATGCTAAGATACCTTATTACTAATTAACAAAAATCTGAGAACAGTCTTGGATTTTTGCGATATGATAAAAAAAATCCAATCGTTTACAAGAGTGTTCAACGATAAATGAGGAAATTCCCAAAAACCTATTGCCTATTGCCCATTGTCGAAAATAGGAACTGAATATTCCTCATGTGATGAATTGTGAAAGCGGAGTTCTCCGCTTAATACCCTCACTGTTGAATAACGATAGAAGATGAAATACATTTTGGGAAAAAAATTAATATACTAGGTGGGTAGTAAAGAGAATAGAAGAGAAATAAAATCATAAAAAAAAAATTGATTTTAGCGAATAGTTCAATCTTGCAATTACTCAATGAAATTGGTCAAAATAAATCAATTGTTTATGAGTATTGAAACCAAGGGTGGAAATGCTAATAAATGCGGACTTGACATGTCTTCATACCATATAACCCATATCCTGTTATCAGCGATGCAGAACTTTTCTGGACGTTCCTTGTCAAATGTCCTTACCAATTAAAACTTTCATACCAACAGAAGTAGCCAATGCCTCAATTTGACCCGAGTCTGTTGAAAATTTAAGTTTCAGTCTCTCTTAATCGTCGATAAGTCGTCGAGAATGTTTCGTGGTGGGGTAATCTTCGATCAGGAAATTTGGCTTGATAAATCCTTTGAGCTGCACGAGCAACACCATCGGCCATGCTATATGCCATCACCATATCAGCATACTCAGCGTTGGTGAAATTTAGGCATATCAACAACTAAAATTAAAACAACAGTAGCAAAAAAGTCGATAACAGTAACAAAAACAAAAAAATACAAATTTAAAAACAGGAACAAAGTGGCACAGACACTTCCAACAGCAGAGACAGTTAAATCTCGAATGACGGTAGGGTCAAGTCAGCGGCGATTAACCCAATCCAACCTAAGGACAGAAATAGTAATAATAATTCACACGCGTCTAAAACTGGCAGGTAAAATTTCCTTGCTCACTGTGTTGTGTCGAAATCCGTACTTTTATTTAGGTGCGACTTTCTTCACTCTTCTGACTAAAACCTTATTTGCAGTATTATTTTTCTATTGACTTACGTAAATAGCATATGGTTAGCAACGTTATAAACCAAAAACATTTTAAAATAAAACTAAGTTTGTAATAGCTGTAACTTTTTTAAATTTCAATAGGAGGGAAATGTTTTTACATTTTCATTTTTTTTTAATAAAAATGCCCACGTGTTAATTTTGAGGTGTTATCTGTAACAATAAATACGTTTTTTCAATCACACACTCATGTAGATTTAATACAATAAAAAAAATGCATGTAAAAGCACATATAAAAAAGTTATGGGGCTTCGAAGGTACATTTTGGGTAATTTAGAAAATCTAATAAAAAATCATACCTCCGTAATAGTCCAGTAAAGGAAGGGCTGAAATCACTTTTTCTCGAGGGAAAGAGCTGCATTTTTGATATGTTGATTGTTATAACGAGAAAAACATATGATCAAAAATGCAGGTGTTAAAATTTTCAGGAACATTGAAAAATCCTAGAAAATATAGAGAAAAATGCGGTTTTTCTGATATTTTCGCGAATTGAAAGAAAAAGTTTCAAACAAAAGTTGTAGAGCGGAAAATTCTAGTCCAAATTATGTAACTTATCGTTCTCGAAAGTGAATTTGTATACTAATTAACAGCGTATTTCTTTAGTAGCGCAATACCAACGAATTTTAAATTTGGCGCTCGATGAAATGACTACCTGAACCTCAGCTGAACGCTGAACCAACATCTGGAAGATATTCGCCAGAGTTGGACTCTACTCGTTTTGTTATTGTATTGCTTTTATTACATCGAACCCTATCTTATAATGTTGAATGATTATTTGGGCTATTACCATCATCTATTGTGGATGTAATGTTTTCCTGACGTTTCGATAGACATCTTCTATCTTCATCAAGGAGGAAAAGTAAAAACCTTTTGAAAAATTATCAATTTTTCAAAAAGTCAATATGACAGAAGTCATGAAAGAAAAATGAACAATGTTATATACTCATCTGTGATATGATGATCTTTTTAAGTTGGATCGAACTATCGGCGTCCAAACTTCTGGCAGATCTATAGATCTCTTTTTTCTATTATCCATTGTTTTGATAAAGAACGAACATTCTCTGCAACAATGCAGATGAGTCTATAGAAGATGTACTCCAGGAATACGAATCTTATTCTGGCTATCGCATAAATTCCCAACATTAAATTTTGATGAAAAGTCATATTTCACAAATTTTTTCCAACGATTGCTTCCATTCCTTTATGTCCTTGAAATGCCCTATGACAGTTGATATAGTCGTTACCACTCCAAGCTTTGTATATACTAAGAATAGTGAAATATCCTTCTTCTGTGAACCTGTCGAATTCTAATGTATTCATCGTTGTTTCCAAATGCACCATATCCTGTAAGTACCATTGAGCACTTTTGTGCTAACATTTTCATGACACTGCTTAAGTGCAAATCTCAATCGCCAATACGTTCTGCTTCGACAAACTGGAGTAAAATAATCACGATTTGAAGCGTTTCCTCGAATTTCCGAGTTGAACATAATATCATTGGGCCAATATTACAGTTGTCCAAAGTAGAAGAATTTTCCTTCCATTTTTCGAACATCATTTTCACTTGTTTCTCAATTACATCAGTCGCAGTTGTATTGCTTGTTTTCAAAATATGAATTCCTATAGCAGTGAAAGTTAATATGTGAGCACGTAAAGCTCTGCTGAAAGCCCTTCAGACATTTTCTTCACTGATTGTGCAGCGTATGAAGTAGCCCAAAGATCTTTCAAACCACTCCCATCCATGATAAAGCCAATGGCGCCATATATGACATCAATAAATGGAACCCCTCCTAATTTCACAGCAATATTCCTAAATTCAGGATTGCCCGACTGCACAATGATAGAGTTAGCTTTGAAATAAGGATGCTGATCGAATGTTACAAAAGTTGTTCTACTTTTATTTCTCTTCGTTTCTTCAACTGCATAGAGCAAAGCTGTGTGTAATGTGGTTAAACTGGATGGTGGTGCATTAATGAATGGAAGACAATTAACATGCGACATCATACAGTGTGGAACAGCCAAATGGAATAAATTCGATAACGGATAAATGAGAGCGTGTTGGGAAAAACGCTGGGACACGTCGATTTGTATTTTTAACTGAGCATTTTTAAAAACAAAAAAAATTATATAGGGTGCGTCATGTGACAGTGGCCAATGCCCACTTTCTTATTTTAAATGCAAGCCCCTGTATATTATTAATTTTTGGATTCTTCAGAGAATTCTAGACATAAATCATGTACAATGTCCTATACCAATCTTCAACTGTTTCGGAAATATTAAGCCAGAACGATCTCCTGATCTGTCACTGTTAGACTACTTTTTGTGGGGATATATCAAAGGTATTGCATACAAAACTAAACCCCTCAACTTAGATGACTTAAAAAGACGAATCACGCTTGCGATTAGATCAGTTATACCTGAGATGTTGAGTAATGTTAGAAGACATTTCTATACCAGATTAGCATGTTGCCAAGACGTTCGCGGCGAGCATTTTGAACATTTACTACATTGACATCAATATTTTTTTGTTTTTTTTTCAAATTATCAAGAAATAATCAGTATAAATTATTAGGTTTTTAGGGTAATGTAGCGAATTTGTGGAATGAAATAATTTTCTTTTGGTAATGTTAATTTTGTAATAAATCTGAAAACACTTAATATTTCCGAAACAGTTGAAGATAAGTATAGGACATTGTACATGATTTATGTCTAGAATTTTCTGAAGAATCCAAAAATTAATAATATATAGGGCTTGCATTTAAAATAAGAAAGTGGGTATTGGCCACTGTCACATAACGCACCCTATATAATTTTTTATTTTTTTTAAAATGCTCAGTTAAAAATACAAATCGACGTGTCCAAGCGTTTTTTCCAAACACGCTCTCATTTATCCGTTATCGAATTTATTCCATTTGGCTGTTCCACACTGTATATGTAACGTCTCGTGACAAAATTTCATGAAAACCCTGCCATGTTGGAATATTTTCTATTTCGAGAGATTTCGCACATAAATACGCAACATATGATTTTGGAACTTCAGGTTGTACTTTTATATGAAGTTTTGATTAATCAACGAACTCTACACTCTTCAATTCATCAGGATTCGTGTAACTGAATGATATCAATTATATCTCCTTGTGTGAAACTAAAATAGAAGCAGGTGGCATTTCCATCAGCCTATTGGAACCTCCTTCATATTCAACATCCTATTCTGTTGTAATGACTTTAATACCAAACAGTGAAACGTTTCATGACCATCCGACGTACTTACATTGTGATCTGTGTTATCAAAAACGAATTGAATGAAAGAGTTTAGATGCGTTAATTTTGCAGGTTGACTAATAACGGAAGCTTTATATAATTGAATATTGTGGTATGAAGACGATATTCTAATTTACTCGTCTTGTGAATTATCAAACGAGTAATGCTTTTCTGTAGACATAAGTTCTTACAGCTAACTGAAATTTGGAAATGAATATTCTTGAACGAACAATGGAAATTATGGAATGTGCTATTGTATCACGTTTCACATCTTTCCTTGCACTACATTTTGAATCTAGTAAATGAAATAGGGAGTTTTCAAACTTTCCGGAATTTCAGATATAGTGCTATCCAAGAATTAACTTGAGGGGATAATTTTCATAGTTATAATCTTGTTTTTTTTTATATCAGCTACAACGATTTGACTAGCTATCCGTAAAATTAAATTTTTTTGATAATTACTGAGAGAATCGGGATTAAAAACCAATATTCACTAAGCTCCATTATATTGGGAGTTTTGTAAAGAAAACCGGTTGCTTCCTAACGATGTTGTTCGATGATAATGTCATTACTATATTTCTCTTTAAATTTTTTTATGAAAGTATTATTGTTGAGAAAGTTTTCCCCATAACTAACTATATAATAATCCGTTCTTGTAAGTATTCAAAATCCTGTCAACGAGGTATTTGAGAAAATGAAAATTTTGGTGGCGCAATTATTCATTTCAATGCGTCACCTAAATATCGATTTCAAACTAATGAGTTTAAACCCAATGATTACATGTTATTGATATCCCAAGCGAGCTGTTATTCATTCTAATAGACCAAGAATTTCAAATCACACTCTCCAGACAACTTGTGCTGAATCCTACCCTGTTCTAGAACTTCAGATGTCTAGGACCGCTCGCTCGGGTTTGCACTAGGCGCCAAATTTCGAATTCACTGTTATCGCCGCATTAGAGAAATACCTTAATAATCAATATACAAAATCACTTTGAAAACGGTTAAGTATATAATTTGGACTAGAATTTTCCGCTTCTACAACTTTTGTTCAAAACTTTTTCTTACTAAACCTTCTAATTCATGAAAATATCAGAAAACTGTATTTTTCTCTATATTTTCAAGAATTTTTTTAATGTTCCTGAAAATTTTAACACCTGCATTTTTTGACCATATGTTTTTTCTCGTTATAACAATCAACATATCAAAAATGCAGCTCTTTCCCGAGAAAAAGTGATTTCAGCCCTTCCTTTACTGGACTATAACCGTAATACTAAGGACCCAGGTTCCAAGACTGAAAAGGTAGCAAATAACCCTACCAACGCCCCAAAAAGATTTGACGGTCCACGTGCCGAGCACCCTGTATTACTGTTAGAGATAGATGAAAAATGTGAATCACAAGTGAATCTGGTAGTAAATCGAGGAATTCATTGTTAACGAAGGGGGATGCAGGAAAAAAACATGTATTTGAGAAAACTGTACTCTACCTTTTAGAGAGGATTATAGATGCCTTGAGCAAAGAACAAATGTCTTTTATTGTAAAAAAAAATAGGAAAGTCTTTTGTATAATACTGTAAAAGGTCGCAATATAGAACACTGTCACTACCAGGTTCACTTATAACAAGGAGTTCGAAGAGAATTGAATTGAAAATAAATTCAAGTAATAAAAATTGTGAAAATCACACATGATTTTGTTTTTAGAGCTGATTGTTTCATCGATCGTAACTATCGATCAACTGTCACTGACACATCATGAAGTTAGCCGCTGATCTATTTGAGATATATTATTCATGAGCGTAGTGTAGGTCGAGTTGTAGGGTAAAAAATACTTGCAATTTTCAACATCCCTGTTGTGATGAATTTTTGGAGAGGCTCTGTTGCAGAAAAACCTTTCAGATTACGTTCAGAGAGTGGAATCTTCTGTCATAGAAGGAACAATTTTATTTTTCTAATTGTCAGAATGACAATTTTTCATTATGCCATTGCACTCGGATTACAGATTGACTGCCTGCTGGAAACAGAGCCTTCAACGACTCCAATGTTAATATTGTAATTTGTAGCGACTTATTCCAGAGAGATCCATCTGTTTGAAAACACAATTTCACCATGAGTCCACTGGAGAAACAACAATTCCTCTATCTACCCATCCATCCGCGATGAAAATTCAATCAAACTCGAACAAAAGCCACAATCCCTGCTGTCGGCGGAAGATCGAAAATTCAATCACAACCAAAGAAAGCATTTCCTACATTCCTTTTCAAATGTTCTTTTTGATTCGGCCCAAGGGGCAGCGTGAGAGAGATGCAAAGCAGTGGATTGTTTGAGGAAGGCCAAAGGACGCTCTGCCTGCTGACAAATTCGGTTTGCATTCCTCCACGAGATTCACGCGTGACTAACTTCGGTGTGCCGAAGACGTCCCGCGGGCCTAGCAGATTTATCATTTTCTACCCTTTGCTTTAAAATTCAGATCCGGTGAGGGACGAGGAGGAAAGAGCACCCGCTGCACTTTTATTTACTCTTTTATTTATACGCCGGAACTTTTTTGTTTCTGCCCGAGTGGGAGGGGAGGACTGAATAGTGTATGATGTTAGGCGAAGACGGGAGAAATATTTCTTAACCGTCAGGGACCTATTGAGATATTCTTTCTGTTCTATAGTCCCACACACCGGATTTGATTTTTGCCTTTTGATCATAGCTCTCCACGTCAAGGGAATGTTTTATTGTGCGCGTTTTCTAGTATAATATAGAGAAGAAAAAAGTCTCGAACGATTGGGCTCGACTTCCTGATGAAGAATCCGTTGTCAAAATTGAATATGGCTGACGGACCGGCCAGACGGCTATATACTTTCTGTCGTCTATGAGAGATGACCGGGAATTTTTATATTTTCAAAATAAATTAATATGAGGTCTAGAAATTTGGTTACCTTGTCACGGTTTCAAAATTCCCGATCCAGTTAGTACCTGCCGATCGAACTGGTGGCGTTGGTCGCAGTAGTTTACCAGCTTATCTCGTACGTTTCAATGAACGGTTGTCGTGGTCCTGTTCTGTGCATGTGACGTGGGTTGTCAATTACGTCGTTCTTTCCACATTTTTGGTTGGAATATCCTGGAGTAATTAATCGCAATTTTGCGGATCTGAACAGGATTTTAACTGAAGCCCTGAGAGAAATCTTATCATGTTGGTTTGGTTTGTTCGTTGGTGAGATTTTTGCGCTTTAGCGGAGTGGCGTATTTGTTTGGAAAAACGACGTGGAATTGGTGAGTTAACCTATGTTTGTCACGAGGTATATTAGATTTTTGTTCGTATTTTAGCATCATTCTGCTTCGAATTGGGAATTGTTATTGTACCGTTGCGAGGTACCGCAGATTCTGAACTGTCTTTGAAGTCTTCGAGCTGTCTGTCTAGGCTGTTTTTGAATAACTGCCGTGGGAGCTGTCTCGGGGACCTCCACCAGATTTCGCCATCTAAGATACCACACCTGTCGTCTACCCAGGGGGCATTATTGTGAGAAATTGTACTACGTCGGCCTAGGAATATATTTGAGCCCAGTTTCCATCTACGAGACTGTGAGAGTAATTATGGTTTAAGAAACTATATCCTTTTGTACTCAGCCAAGCCACGACCTAGACTGTTATAGAAGGTTAGTCTGTAGAATTTAGTTAAGATTGATTAGTATCAAAAAAGCCCTATTCAGTGAATACTGTTTAGTACATAAAATCCGACCTATCGAGAAGGTCGCTTAGATATAAATAAAGAGCTATTTGTAACGTTTACCATCGAGGCTCTAAGTATATACCTTGGGGTGATTTTACTGTTTGTTTGGTAAGAGATAAAGCCTCATATCGAATATTCGGGTTGTGAAGTAAGAACTAGTTAGTGATCTACCTTCTGTAAGATATATCCTCGTTTGAGGGACCTTGTGTATTTCATGTGGGCTCATTATATTATTAAATAATTGCTCTATATTCTTTCTACCAGCCACTACCTCCCGCTTGTGTGATCGGGCTCGTTTGGCATCCTGAGAGTGCGTTCGTTATTTTTTCTCTCTTTTGCGACCCTGAGATCTTTAGTGTACTTTCCTCTTTTTTTTTTCTTTGTATTATCATAAAAGAGAGTGGCGCTCCTTTATAAGTAGTCTCAGCTCTAGAGCTAGCCGAGGAGGTACTTTGTGCACTCTCTGGAGCCGAGTGGGTTCGCTAGGAACAACCATTTCAGAGAAAAAAATGCATTTAAAGCCAAATGGTCCCAAAACTTCTCCGAAATTTATTCCATTCGAATATTCAATTTGATTTTATTTTGAAATTTTCTAAGGAAAAATGCATACGGATTTTCTATTGCCCAGTACATGGTATCACAAAGTTAATTTATTGCTATTATTGTGCATTAGTAATAATTGTTGTATAATTGGGTTATTTCCAATAAAAAGTATACTCTGCTTTCCTTTCATTGAAAATGGTCGTTTTTTTTGTCAATATTTGTAGTTTTAAGGTTCCATTACAATAACTGTGTATGTATTTTCTTTTATACCATGTTATCACTCTGAATCAATTTCTTCCCATTTCTTTTAACATGTGACTATAATTTGTTTGAATAACTCAATTATTTTTTTATGTATTTTCCTGTATCTGGGCGATTTAACCTTTCGAAGTGAACCACTATTTTTATTATTAATCTTATAAGACATTTCAGATTCCCGAGTTCCATTTCCTCAAAAAAGCTGATATGCCTTGGAATGATCCTGCTTGAAGAGAAGGTACTTGTACGTTTGACGGAATCAATAATAATCTAGCTCTAGCTCAAAATATTTTTTTTTTTAATATTATTGAATGATTTTACTCACCGGTCATTTCGCACAACAGCAATGTGAATATTTTATTCACCGACAATACTTGATGAATGGTTCATTTTATTAATGTCAGTTCAAGGGTGAAGATACTTGTAGTTATCACGGACGAAATCTCGAACTTGGTAGAATTAAACGTGATTAGAGGTTTTAACACTTCGAGAATAAGTATGCGAGTAAATGGTATTGACCACAAATCAGTACTTCACAACATATTTCATTAAATATCGATCATCATGAAGTATCATAATTATTGATTCAATAAAATTTTTCGGAACAAGATTGCAGATTCTGGAGAATTTTGTTTTCTGACTGCTGGAAGGACAACTAATTTACATGATATCAAATGAGATGTTAGTTTCCTTCAGCTTCGATTTGCACTTCACTGGAAAACCATTAAATCATCTGTGATATACTCTGTATACCCTAAATTTCAGGGCCGGAATAGTCACTCAAATAATGGATTCCAGAATTAGTAGCTCTTGTTTCTACTACTATATATCAGAAGGTCTTAATTTTCTGACAGAAAAAGAGATATCTCTACATCAAACGTCACATAAAGATGCGGCACTATTATACAAATAACCATAACAATAAAAATTTACGATACGGTACAGGTACCTGCGTAATTGCAAACGATTTGTTCTTTATCGGACTCCAAACCGACGTCATCATAAACACTCGGTATTACGCAGGGTTCCAGATTCCGACAAACCCCCAAGAGGACATAAAGATTTAGATTATTGAAAACAATGTGATAGCTATTTGAGAATCCTAATTCTCGTCCGTTGATTTCAAATTAGTTTCTTTCAAATTGAATGACTGCCCTGTAATGGGATACCATAAAAATTTAGTACTTCGTTAACCACCAGTTGAAGGTTATAATTCTTAAGGGTGTTGGGACAAAGGCATAGAATGGAGCTCTAATTCTCAGTGGTTTTTGAAATGGTTTCGATGGATTGTATAGAAATCAAATTATTAAATGCTTTTTGAAGGTTTACCTCTTGCCTAAACCATAAGGTGAGTTATTTCTCCCTTAATTTTTGTTATTATGCACACATATCACTATTTGTGCCCGCTTGTTGAAGTTTATAACACAAAAAGTACAGAGTGCTATCTTTTGTCCAAGTGTCAGTAATTTTTGAATAACGAGTCGAAATTGGTCTCAATCGATTGGATTTGACCTGATAAAGAACTTGAGTATACACGTCGGTCGGACATCAAGCAGTATACTCTCTATTTTCCAGGGGAAATGAGCCAGAGTTTTCATATTTTTTATAGTAGGTTTTTTTAGAGTATGTTTATTCTCCAAATATCTCGGTCAAGTTATAGCGCCAAATCCTTCGAACAGTTCATTATGAACAACTGCATTATGAGTTTGTTCTGCTGGCCCGTTCAAAACAAGTGCTCTTCTACATTTTTCAATAGGCACTTCAATATGGATTACTTGTTTGAGAGCTGGAAACAATCAGGAAATGAAGGAAAGTCTAATTTTAGCAATATATTTTAATTGAAAACTCCTATTTCGATGGCTGACATTTTTCGGCCCCTTGGCCATATTCAAATCCTAAGAGTGGGCTGACAATGTAAGTAAAAAACTTACTAAGTCGCCTGAAGAATTTCTTTAAGATTTCCAAAATAATAAACTGACAATGTACTAAGCGACGTCGAAAATGGGTTCTCCCTCATTGAATAATGAACTATTAGTCACTACCAAAACTATCATATTGCATTCAAAAACAACTCATCAAGATGCAGTTTATCAATCTCAAGGTAATCTTACTTACTAATTAGATTTTCAAAATAGATAGACTGGTTATGAAATTCATACCTCAAGGACGGCAGATCATATCATAAAACAAAATCAACAGGGCAGTTTATCTAAATGACAAAAATAATCGAAAACGTAATTCAGTCATTCATAGGTGAAAACTTTTGTTGAAGCACTCTCCCAAACACTCAGGAAACGAATGTCAAATTCTATCGAAATGAAGAAACAAGGGAAACTCTTGAGGTTAAAACATAGACATCAAATTCTTGTTCTTTCTTTAACAGAGATTGTCGAAATTTTTTGGGGGATCATAAAACATAGAAATGAATTTCATCTTCCTCCTTCAAAAAGTTACTAATGAATACAAAATGAAACATAATATAGACACATACAAGGTGAGTCTTTGACCACTGCGTTAATTTTAACCATAGATTCTTGGCGTCAAAAGAAATATTTTCTTCCTATAATATTTTTCCAAATTTGGACCCGTTCAAAAGATATAGGGTGTTGAAATATCATAAAGAAATTGCATTTTCACCAGTAATATTCAAACGACAATATCAATTGAAATGATCTCTTGTAGAAGGTTTTTGATAACAGTCATGCATATTTTGGCATCATCAGATTTATTCCATTTCTTGTGGGTTTCTCACTACTACTCTTCAGATTGGTTAAAATGCATGAAAAACAAATATCACTTGAACTAAAGGTCTGTATCTTGTACTTCTTGGAATCATTAGTCTTTTTCGCAGATGAAATCATTCATCATCTTTTCTCCTAAATTGCATCGTTCTTGAGATATTTGAAGTTGAAAGGAATTAAATCGATTTAATTTTGTCCAAATTTTCTGATTTTCCCAAATCCAACTTTGTGCTGAAATGATTCAATAATCAGATTTGTTTAATGTTGCCATATTTTATGTCTTTATTAAATATTTCCACAAAAGTTTGGGAAATTTCTCCAGTCTATATTTCCACCACTAAACAGTATTGATGAAATTAACCACTGAACAATTTCTGTCTTACATTCACTACAAAATCTAAATTGCCATTTGCTGTATTCATTATTAATGATGTCAAGCACCTTGTTTGATATTGAATCCAGAGTCAAATTCTATAATAAATAGAGAAAAGATTTCCATCACTCACATAGGTACTTCGGTATATTTTCATGATGACCGTTGAAATAGATATATATTTTCTGTCAGGACCTGTTAAATTGAAGATTTGTCTTTATGAAGAGCTGGTTCTTTTTAGCTTCAGACTTTCACGGTTCATCAAATTATATCTATTTTAACATAGGAATGCTTCAAATTAGGCTCATATGAGTTTCAAAAACTTCGAACCCAGTCTCCTAGATTTGTTTTGTGGCTTTAAAGATCTTTTTCACATCTTTATTTCATACATCGATTCAAACTGGTTCACAAACTTAGAGATAATAGAATTTGACTTGATTTTAATATTTCTGAATGTTTGTTATGATGCATGATTAATTAAAATTCTATCAATATTGAAACTGGAAGCTATAGGCTCATAAACAAGAAAAGTTGAAATAGAATGCATTTTCTGACCATAATCATTTCATACTGAATTGAATTATTTCAAACTATCGAAATTATCCCTAGAATATTTTCCACTTTTTTCTTGAAGATACAAATAACTGTTGACAGTTTCAAACAGAATGAAAATAACAGGAACCACAGAACACTATTTTATTGGAAACTACCCACCACAGAGACGTTATAACATTTCAATGTGACAATAATGCACTCTCGTTATTCTGAGAAAAATTATACCTAAAGATCAATAATGGTTACAGATATTATTTTTCATTTAAAATAACTTTGCAATCATTAATTTTTTTTCTCTCCTGGGGTTCGGTAATAAATTGATATTCTATGGTAAGGTATTAAAATTTGACATAATCTATGAATAACCATTATTCAATATTTATGTTTTTGTTTACATGATTAAAACAGATACTCTGATTATAAAATTCAAAAAATTTACGCGTGTTCAGTAATTAATCATATTCTAAACAGAATAGATTCATATTAATGATCTAACAAACATTTTTTCAAGCAAGAATAATTGCACATCTAAATCTGGGAATACTTGTGATCTATCCAAGATTTCGAAAAAGATTTTCATATTTTTAATAAAAAAATCAAGAGACTTCATAGACCTGTTCACTGGTCTCTGTCAAGGAGAAGAAACTTCAAAACTTTAGTAATATCAGTGTTTGGAAAATCATAGATGATTTTTTCTGGCTTTGAGTGAAAAAAAAAGCAAAGTGACAACCTCTTGCCTTGGAAGTTTTCATAGAAATGATGGTTTTCATGATTTGGAAATTTTAAGAAGAAAATTACAAATGTATGATAATAACATCCAATAATTCTGAGGTTTTTTTGGAATTTCTCACTAGAAAGGGATGGTTTATAATCTTGAAGTAGAAAGAAATTATAGTAGAACAACAAAAATCTATGTTTATGGTGTTGAATTTTTTTACCAAAAAATTAGTATTTTGTATCTTCCTTCTGGATATGGACCTCATCGGATGAAACATGAGTGAGTGAATCATTTTTAGAGGGAAAATAATGTTTTTAAACAATTCAGATTCATTAGTGGAATCTGTGGAAGGTATTTTTCAATCAAACTAAACTGGACTACAGAGGGGTGTTAGCCCAATGTGAAAACTGAAAATGCTTATAACTTTTTAACGCACCTGAATATGGAAAAACCGTAATGGAAAAAGTGTTTCTTTTGATCTCAAGAACCTACGGTTAAAATTTTCGCAGTGGTCAAAGACTCACCCTGTATAACTATTATCGATTCATGAGGCACAGAAAAATGTGATTTTCTGATTTTTGCTCTCTAGTTGTATTAAAGGGGCGTGCTATTGTTCATCCTGATATCAGTTATTTTCGAATATCAAGATGAACATGGCCCCAATTGGCTTGGATTTCCTGATGTGAAGCCCGTTCGTTTATCCTTCCAGCCGGTCGTATACTCTCCATCTTCCTGAAGATTTGAGCAAGAGTTTTCATATGTTCATAATAGATTAATTGTCCAGATATCCTGGTACAATTCGTTATTGGGTCACGTCCCCCTAATGGTTCAGTAGATATGAGCATCTGGAATTAGGTTTCCTTGATAATTCTCAGAATATTCTTTGGATCAAGTTATAACTTGGAAAATTTTTGAAAGAGATCAAACCAATTAAGATTTAAATATTCCGTAGAGATCGTTACGTTAGGCAATTGTGAAAATATTCCCAAAAAAGAAATTAATGAGCTAATAAGCTCATAAGATATGGATGTATATGAATAAAAAATCAGAAAAGACTATTTCAGAAATTGTTTTGAATTTTCTCACGTGATGATCTCAGGAAATTTTTCAAACTTATTTCTTTCAACCTCATTCTAACATCAAGTTACGGATCGATAGAAAAGATATTCTAAGATTTACTGAAGAAAACGAATTTCAGATGCTCATAACTCCGGACTATTGGACGTATTTCGTTCAAAAACGAATTATTTCATGTAATAATATTTGTATACACGGTGGGTCTTTGACCACTACGTTAATTTTAACCATTAATTCTTGACGTCAAAAGAAACAATTTCTTCCTATAACATTTTTCCAAATTTGGTCCCGTTCAACAGATATAGGGTGTTGAAATTTCATAAAAAAATTGCATTTTCACCTATAATATTCAAACGACAATATCGATTGAAATGATCCCTTGTAGAAGGTTTTTGATAACAGTCATGCATGTTTTGGCATCAATAGATTTATTCCATTTCTTGTGGGTTTCTCACTACTACTCTACAGATTGGTTAAATTGCATGAAAAACAAATATCGCTTGAACTAAAGTTCCGTATCTTGTACTTCCTGGAATCATTAGTCTTTTTTTTGCAGATAAAACCATTCTTCTTCTTTTTTTCCTAAATTGCGCCATTCTTGAGATATTTGAAGTTGAATGGAATTGAATCCATATTATTTTGTCCAAATTTTCTGATTATCCCCTATCCAACCTTGTGCTGAAATGATTCAATAATCAGATTTGTTCAATGTTGCCATATTTCATGTATTTATTAAATATTTCTACAGAAGTTTGGGAAATTTCTCCAGTCTATATTTCCACCACTAAACACTATTGATGAAATTAACCACTGAACAATTTTTGTCTTATATTCACCACAAAATCTAAATTGCCATTTGCTGTTTTCATTACTAATGATGTCTAGCACCTTGTTAAATATTTAATCCAGAGTAATATTCCATAATAAATAGAGAAAAAGTTTTCCATCACTCACATAGGTATTTCGGTATATTTTCATGATGACGGTTGAAATAGGTAATCTATTTTCTGTCAGGAGCTGTTAAATTGAAGACTGGTCTTTATGAAGGGCTGGTTCTTTAGAGCTTCAGACTTTCAGAGTTTATCAAACTATATCTATACTCACATAGGAATGCTTCAAATTGAGTTCATATGAGTTTTAAATACTTGAACTTAGATTTGTTTTGTACGTTTATAGGAGTTTTTCACATCTTTATTTCATACACCGATCCAACCTGGTTCACAAACTTAGAAGATAATAGACTTTGACTTAGTTTTAATATTTTATTTATTTTTATAATGCATGGTTAATTAATGTTCAAACAATATTGAAACTGGAAGCTATCAGCTCATAAACAAAAAAGATTAGAATAGAATGCATTTTCCGACCATAATCATTTCATACTGAATTGAATAATTTCAAACTATCGAAATTATCCTAACAATATAGATTTTTTTTTTTAAAGAAAGCTACAAATAACTGTTGACAGTTTCAAACAGAATCGAAACAACAAGGAACCACAGAACACTATTTTATAGGAACTACCCACCACAGAGACGTTATAATATTTTAATATGATAAAGATTCACTGTAGTTATTCTGAGGAAAATCATAACTAAAGATCAATAATGGTTACAGATATTATCTTTAATTTAAAAAAACTTTGCAATTATTAATTTTTTCTCCCCTGGGGTTCGGTAATAAATTAATATTTTATGGTGAGGTATTAAAATTTGACATAATCTATGAATAACCATTATTCAATATTTATGTTTTTGTTTACGTAATTAAAATAGATACTCTGATTATAATAACCAAAAATTTACGCATGTTCAGTAATTGATTATAGTCTTAACAAAATAGATTCATATTAATGATACAACAAAATATTTTTATTAAAGTTGACTTTTCAGAATCAAATCTAGGTGATCAAACTTAATTTCTACAACCAAGTATAATTGCACACCTAAATCTGGGAATACTTGTAATCTATCCAAGTGAATTTTTATTGGGATTCAGTACAAAAATAATCATCAAGCAAAGTAACATCACTTATAAATAATTATTCGTAGTGACATAATTCATTGTTGTTGAAGATTTTCATATTTTTAACAGTATGATATCAAGAGACCTCATAGACCTGTTCACTGATCTCTGTCAAGGAGAAGAAACTTCAGAAATATCAGTGTTTGAAAGTCATAGATGATTTTTTCCGGCTTTGAGTGAAAAAAAAAGCAATGTGACAACCTCTTGCCTCGGAAGGTTTCATAGAAATGAGGTATGATGAGGTAATTCTGAGGTTTTTTTGGAATTTCTCACTAGAAAGGGATGGTTTATAATCTTGAAGTAGAAATAAATTACAGTAGAACAACAAAAATCTATGTTTATGGTGTTGAATTTTTGGCAGAAAATTAGTATTTTGTATCTTCTTTCTGGATATGGACTCATCGGATTAAACATGAGTGAGTGAATCATTTTTAGAGGGAAAATAATGTTTTTAAACAATTCAGATTCTTCAGTGGAAGCTGTGAAAGGTATTTTTCATTCAAACTAAACTGGCCTACAGAGATTTGTTTAATGTGAAAACTTAAAATGCTTATAACATTTTAACGCAGCTGAATATGGAAAAACCGTTATGGAAAAGTGTTTCTTTTGATCTCAAGAACCTATGGTTAAAATTAACGCAGTGGTCAAAGACTCACCCTGTATATACCAGGAGTCGTTTTTGAGTACGAGGTAGGAAAGAGAAATAAAAATATGAAATAAGTTTGCCTTTTCAATCTATTCACCTGCAACCCTTATAAATTTTCCAGATCTTTCAATCAACATATTTATCTTTTGAAAAACAGTGCTTGATCTTTGTCTGAAAAATTCGCATCACTTCTTCATCATTTGAAAATTTCTTTCCACGAAGTTTTTTTGTTCAAGTTTTGGAATAGATAATAATCGCTGGGAGCCAGTTCAGGACTGTGAGGTGGGTGTACCAAAATTTCGAAGCCCACAGTGCAGCCATCGCAACACGGGATCATGCGCGTTGTCGTGTAGAAAGAGAATACCTCTTGCCAATTTCCCATATCTTGTTTGATGGCTACCTCGAACCGCTCTGAACTTAGAGCGTATTCCATGTTTATGGAAACATCTTCGTCTTTGTAATCGAATAAAATAGAATCTCTTTGAAGTCCCAGAACACTGTTGCCATGATCTACCCCGCAGACTGTGACACCTTAAACTTCTTGGGTGGTGGTGTGGGTAATGATTAACATCTCTGTCTCCACTAGAGAGATCCAAATACATAGTAATAGTAATAGTAATAATGTTTATTTCATAAATGAACAAAATACAAACTGAAGTTTACTATTTTTACATGGAAGAATATCCAAGGAAACCAACCGTAAACACATGAAATAAACAGAAAGCAAACCTCTCGAAGGTGAGATCCCGCAGGATCAAACCTTGTGTGAAAGTGAAAACAAAAGTCCAAGTTCGCAGGTAAAGATGTCTTCTCCGCAATTTTCCAGCAAAGGGCAGACCAAGGATGTAACACGAATCAACTGAAGACTCCAGGACTAGTGGTCCATCAAGCAATAGGCATTCTTTATGTCTATTAAACTGGCTATGAAGTGTCTCGACTGACTCAGGATCCAACCTTTTATTTTCCTCTTAAAAGTAGCCATTATATCGGGCATCTTCAAGACTTGAGGGATACTATTATAAACTCGAGGTGCAAGGAACAGATGCGATCTCTGCCCCTTTGTCCCACGTGTGGTAGGCAACAGAATGAACTGACCCCTATTTCTGGTGTCGTGTCTATGCTCGTTGAAACTTGCAGACGTTATGTTTCTCCTCTGGCGAACCGCAAGTGCTAGAAAAACAACTGTCTCACATCCATCACATTGGCAATTCTGAACAGCTCGTCAGATGAAAAACGATAATGCTTATTGAAAATTACTTTCAGAATCCATTTCTGTGTTATTTCGAGCTTTTGTATATGAGTTTTGACAATTCCTCCCCAGCCCAGTAAACCATACGCTAAATGAGGCTGCACCAACACCAAGTATAGTGTTCTTAACAATTTAGTATCACAGAACTTTTTGAGATTTTTAAATTTCACTATCAGAGTTCTCAGTTTTCGGACTATCTTATCGATGTGTGGTTTCCATGTGAGGTGTCTGTCCAATACAACGCCCAAGTATTTTACTGTGTCCGCCGAGCGTATCAAGCAATGATCATCAACCACCAATGAAGTAAAAGTGGGGCGAAATGCGACAGAGTTGTTGAAAGGAACGAAAACAGTTTTATCTGTATTGAGAGTCAATCTCTTATACCGCAGGCATTCTAATATTTTGTGAAAGTCACTTTCCGCAATCCTTTTTAATTCTTGCCATGTCTCAGCTTCCAAAAAGACTGCAGTATCATCCGCAAAGGAAATTATTCTCGACTTCGTACCAAGTCCAAACAAGGAGTTTGTGTATATTAAAAACAGGATTGGACCGAGAATGGTACCCTGGGTACCCTGTAGTAACTGCAGTGGAGGAGCTCGACGAGTCTTCAATTTGGACGCACTGACTTCTTCCGGTTAGAAAACTTCTGAACCAGTCCAAAGTTACCCCGACAAAACCATAGTCCTCCAGTGTTCTGAGCAACTCCTCATGGTCAACCGAATCAAATGCCTTCGTTACATCGAAATACACACAAGCATGGTTTAGATCTGTCCAAACAGTCATATATCATTGATGTTAGCTGTGCTATCGCATCCTGTGTTGAAAATCCCCTCCGAAATCCATACTGCCGATCACTCAAAACATTACAGGCATCTAGAAACTTCATTGTTCTTTTGTGAACAATTTTCTCAAAAATCTTTGATATATTTGAGGTTAGGGATATGGGTCGGTAATTATCCATAAGATGTTTACTTCCAGACTTAAACAGAGGTCTCACCACGGCCGATTTCAACACCGTCGGAAATTGTCCGCTCCTCAATGATAGATTTATAAGGTATGTTAGAGGCTTTACTATATTTGGGCCAATATTCTTCAGGGTTGTCGATGATATTTTATCCAAACCAGGTGCCTTGTGTGATTTCAATTGGCTTATCAGTTCCAAGATCTCAGCTTCATTAGTCAACTCCAATACCATCTTTGAGTTGTTCTTTGGGTTGGGTTGTTGTCTAGTGTTCTTTGATTTGTTTTTAATTTCATCCACCAACCTAGGTCCAATAGACGCAAAATGACAGTTAAAAGCTTCAGCCACCAGCGCAGCCTCACTGATCTGCTTCGAGTCATTCACTCCGATAATGATCTTCGGACTGTCGGGTATTTTATTCGATATCACCTGCCACAGCTTTCTTGGATTCATGCTAGAACAATCCACGCGCTGACATTCATCAGGGGGTGTGAGCATTGTCGGCACCCATCTTGCACTCCTTTAGTCATGCCAAGATGATGATGAAGAACTTTGAAAATGTTTGTATCTAACCATTGCTGCGATTGGTTTTCACTTCAGACTAGCATCTTCCAATATTACTTTTTCCAAATTTTGAATAATTCTGGGAGTGGTCGCTTCAATCGGCCGTTCTGGGCGCCGGTCGGCTTCAAGTGAGTCCCTGCAAGGCTTAAAGAGGTTATGCCACTTATAAACTGTAATTTCACCAGGGCAAAAGTCTCCGTAATGGCATGACATCTCTTTACATATGGTTTGAACTGACTTTTCTTGCTTGGTAAAGAACTTAATAACAGCGAGGAATTCGATTTCGTCCATACTTCCCAATTGCAGTTTTGACAATAGTTCAAAGACTACCTACCTAAATACGCTAAATTGATTATTTCTACTCATAATGAGTTACTCAATTCGTGGACATTTTGGTAAATACCCTAATAATCTTTCCACCGATTCCGTGAATTGAAAAACTTCCCCTCGTTTGACAGTATTTCATTTTATTAGTTTTTGTATCATGAAATTTAATTAATTAGAAATAAAGAACCTTTCTATCTATTTATTTGTGAGAATGTTTGTTCAGACCTATGATCTCTATAGTTTCGAGTCCTTAGAGTGAAATAGATCGTGAACGGATATTACAATGAGATTTTTTTTTAGTTTATAGGTTTTCTATTCAGAGAGTAAAAACATACTAGAAACGAAATACTCAATATAGAACAATTTTTCTCGTCGAAATGTCCACTTTTCCAATTCCGTATAGCAGCCGACGCTGTACAATATTGCGTAGCGAAAATATCCGAATAATCGAGATATATGACTGGATATTTTTATTTTCCCTCCTGAAGGGAAATCTCGGAAAGTATGCGGCAGTCATAGAACATCTGTCGCAAGGAAACCAGCTGTTGTCGACAAGGCGTTAAGGCGTCAACGCCTCCCCTCCCTCGCGACCTCTTTCGCCGCCGTCACCGCCGCCTGGGATCGCGACACCACCAACGCCACCCCTTCATGGCCATCTCAGACCAAGATCCCAGATATGAATCCGAGAGTAGCCGAATTGATACCGATTGCCAAGGTAAATTCTAGAATGAATGTTTGGAAGCTTGAATTGGGGTGATATCATTCAAAAAGTGCTTAATTAAGAACGCGAAATTTTAGATATGGGTATCTGTAGCAATGTATTGAAATATTTATTTATATGAAAATTATCAAATGGTTCAAAGAGCACTTCACATTCCCATTTTCCGACTTTGAAATGAAATTGTAGAGAATCCTCGGTTTCAACATTTTTTATGAATATCCAAGTTTCTCTCGGAAGGTGAACAAGAATAACAATAATAATCATTTATTGATCCGCTAAGACATGAATACATGTCTAGGATAGATCATAATGAAAATAAACAACAGAAAAAAGTTACTCGACTTGAAGATTGTCAATAAAGCTCGGGAGTAGTATGATAACAATCCTTAACTAACTTAACTTCAATTATCTGTTCGAATTCTTTGAGCTCCAGAGATTTGATATGTTTGAGTAGATGGTTGAATTATTCGCTACACTGATATTTTGGGGAATACTCGAATTTAGTTCTAGTATGTTTAGGAATAAAAAGAAAATCATCATGTCTTGCATTATTTCTGAAGTTTCTCTCATTTTCTTTGAAAAACACGAGGCATTTAAAGATGTATTTCACGCCACTGTTATAATGTCTCTTTTTGTAAAAGTTGGACGACAAGGGGACTTCGAAGAGATATTGAATATCATTCGCAAAATTCTCTTCTTAAATAGGTACTCTACTAACAACATTGGAGTTTCCTTACAGAATGATATTATACGATGTGTGGCTGTAAACTAAACTGTAGTAAACACTGATGATAGGCTCTACTAACAAAGGAATTATACGAGTTTCTAACTCGGCTTATTGCATAGAATTGCTTAGAAAAATAATCAGTTTTCCACCAATGGAATCGTTATGTGCAATCCATCTAAGATTTGAATCGATGTAGATTCCGAGGAACTTTGCATGCTCCTTCGAATATATAATGTAGTCCTAATGGCGAATTTTCAGTTGTTGCTCACCACAATAAAGTGAACACATTGGGTTTTCTCCATATTGATAGTGAGGGACTTTGATCGACACCAGTCAACAAAGTACTGCACCAACTCGCAGCAATGTTTATGTAGTTCGTCAAAAGTTTGAGCTGAAACCAACATAGACGTATCCTCTGCAAACAAAAGTATTCTGATCATCTTGGATATCGAGAATGTATCAGCGAAATAAGATGAAGTAGACATCATTTTCTTCAAATTTACAGGTAAATCGATAATAAACATGAGGAAAAGGAGCGGTCCCAATACAGAACCCTGTGGGACTCCAATATTCAACTCTCGTTCAGCTATAACGAAATCAGCCGCTTTGATGGACATTGTTCTACTATGTAGATAACTTGAAAACTATCAGAAAACACACCCCTGAAGCCAAGATTGAAGCACTTGTCAATGAGAATTTAGAACGAAAGGCTGTCGAATGACAGCGATAGGTCAAAGAATAACCCTGCGGCGAACTGACCACTTTCGAGATACTCTTATGCAGGTCAAACGAAATAAAGAACTCCTGACTGAGTAGAGCGACCTGGTCAAAATCCATGTTGTGTGGTATCAAGTATGTGATACTTGTTTAAGAAGTTCATCATTCTGATGAACACAATCTGCTCAAAAACTTTGGAAAACAAACTTAGTATCGAAATTGGTCTGTAGTTCGCTATATATTTAGCAGAATATTTTTTGTACAATGGAACCACCAGTCCTTTAGAGGAGATGAGAAAAAAAAAATTCCACAACTTAAATACTCACCAGAAATTTTATAATTGGACGGGTAATTATGGAAATTCTTTGATCAACCATTTTGTTCTATCCCACTCGATAAATTCATTTGGAAAGAAGTATCTATTCATGCAGCCTTCACGCAATTATTGGAGAATGCATTGAGAAAACGATTATTTTCCATCTAGATGACCGACCATCTCATTGCGTTCAACGAGTGCATCACTTGTAAAATGAAAATTTATTGCAGGTCCTGATTGGAGGATATATTACCTAGTCACCTAGATCACCAGATCTGGATCCACTGGACTTCTATGAGATCATCTAAAAGGAGAGGGTTAAGTCAAATTTCAAGATTTCATGATTGTATAACTCGAGAACCGCTAATGATATCGAAAAAGTCATTGGAACTTTTTCGAGCAGCCAGGTGAGACACAAATTCTGAGTGAGCTACAGTTTAAAAAATTTTTTTTTTCTTCAACTCCCCCATTATTCAACTACTAACCTATCTTGGCGGTTGGGAACCGCAGGACCACGTGGATGGTAGCGGAAACGAAGAAAAGAGTTGCTGCCCCTTCTTTTGAAAAGCAGGAAACCGAGGTGTCGAGTTCTCGTTTGAGCAGCATTTATATTTAGAGCAATATGTAATAGGCGGTTTCCATAAATCTGAAATGAGACATCTGGTGGCGACGTTTGACATAATTAACATAGTAAACAGGTTAGTTTTAAAATTGGATTTTCTGGAGGTTTTCAGAGTTTTTTGGTATTTTTGCGGATTTGGTCAGAGGAAACATGATGTTTGAAATATCTTTCAGATCACAGAAGATCAACTTCTATTATTTATTCAAGGAAACGAAGAAGGAAGCTGGACATGTATTCCATATTCATAACATCTCAATTAATGGAAAAAATTTCGTTCGATTTGACTTCTCATGCTGTTGAAATCCTAGTTCATACTCATATGGCAGTCAGTATTAGCTTCATTATTATATTTGATTGATTTTCAGCTTGTCGAAGAGATACTCGAGTTTTACAACTTGCGCTTTGGCATAACATACCTACATATACTTTTTACTATGAAGATTCTTCATAGCAAGTGAATGTGAACTCTGCCCTTATGACAAAAAATCTAATAATTTCTAAAAAGTTCTATGAATAAAGTAAGAACGATGTGAAATCAGTCGATAGTGCTAGCTATTTTGAGCATGTCGTATATTTATCAGGCCTTTTAACTGAGTCCTCTCAGTTTTGAAACTTTGGTACAATCGACAGTTGAATCTTTTAATGGTCCATTCAGTAAGGAGAGTTATCAAAAAAGTGTAATTGTTTCTTTGATGAAAGAATGTATTAAGTTATTCTTGTATATGTAGTTGTTTGATATTGAATTTCTACTCGACTAATTGGATATATATTTTTTCACTGATTATATGTACCATAATTGATTCCGTTCAATTTTTCTTTTTGTGGAGGCGAAAGATATTCAAGTAGGGTAATTTGAATCAAGTATCAATAGTTGTAATAGTTGTAAGATTAGACTATAGATATATAATTTTGAATTCATACGAAAAATCTGAAATTACAATAGAATAATAACTGCAAGAATACGCTCAAATGATTTCCTTCCATAATAGATTTATTGGACCCAATTAGATATAAATGTAGGTTTTATCAAAAATAACTCCGATTTCGAAATTTGGTGAGACTAACAATATTTCAATATCTTTTTCTCAGTTTCAATTTATCTTATAAATGTGGTTGATCTATATTGTGTGTTGTACAATAATAAATCTGAAGTAATGTGATAACATCAGTCATCAGCATTTGCAAAATATCTTGTCCTCATGTATAACAAAATTATCACATACTTATTCCTTCTGGACATATGTTTTCTTCCCGTTAAATCTCTTTAGTAGCTTTGTCCCCTTTTTATATTTGTGAAACAAGCAGATAGAATGTGATTCGACATGAGTAACTGATAATAGACTAATCCTTGGAACACTCGTAATAAATGAATGACTATCAGGTTCAGTACTCTTCTCGTTTTCTATGAAATATTCACTGCATATTTGATAGTACTTTTCTGGTTGCTCTATTATTCGGAAGTACCATATTCACTAGAAGTTTGTGTGTATAACATTAGGAAAACACCTCTAAATCAAACAAATATTTTTACCAAACTTTTCCCATTGTATTGATCCATATCTTCCTCATTTCTCTCCCATTTTTGAAAAAATGCTTTTGAACCGAAGGAAACAATAATAACCATAATATAACCGGATAATTTATCACAAATTTCTGGAAGATCGCTTGAAAATTATTTTTTTTTTGTTTGAATTTCTTGTTCTTTGATATAAATTTTTTTTTGTTTGAAATTTCTTGGGTGTTTAGCACTTATTTTACTAATAATGGTAATTGCTAAATTATTATTTCATTTATTTTATTTTTCCAACATATGTTACGGCGTATCTACGCCTTTTTCAAGGAATGTAATACAATCGACAATTTCTTCTTCCAAATCGTCCGTCAAGATATTATTTTCTTCTATAAATCAAACTTCAAAAACTTCAAATATTAAATATTTTAGTCAGCCATGAATGAAATAATGTGACGATGATGCGCAGTCACGATTTTTTCCAACTTCTTATTCGAATTTAATACTGCGACACCTGTATGAATTAACCAACAAGTGATAATCCCAAATCTGGATTTGAATTGGTTTTTTTTAATCTAGATGGAGTTGGTAGTAGAAGATTGAAAATTTGTATTTCCTTATTTATGTTATAAGATTGAAATAAATTTGGGTCAAGTTTTTGATGTCTGTTTTATCGTACATAGCTTCTTTTTTCTTTTTAATGTGGATCATTTCTAGTATGTTTCTAGTTTTGTTGTTTTTTTCCTTTTCCAGGATAGAAAAGTTCTCAAAATCCATTTTATATTTTTCTGTATGTTCATGCTTTTTAGTGCGATCATATTTGTGCCCATTTATTCTTTCCTTTATATATTGTGTTGTCTGTCCTATATATATTTTTGGGCAATTCATATAATTTATTAGGTAGACACAATTCGAGATTTTATTATTTTGGATTTTTGATTTTAATTTTGTGTTTATGAATTTCAAATTATTTGTGTTTTTATGTGCTACTTCTATTCCATAATGCTTCATTGATGCATTTAGTGCTTCTGATAAGCCCTGTATATATGGTAAGGATACATATATTTGGGTTTCGAATTGTGTCTACCGAATTAATTGTATGGATTGCCCAAAAGTATATATAGGACAGACAACACAATATATAAAGGAAAGAATAAATGGGCACAAATTTTGCAAAAATATGACCGCTCTAAAAAGCATGATAAACAGGAAAACATAAAATGGATTTTTAGAAGTTTTCTATCCTGAAAAAAAAACAACAAAATTAGAAACATACTAGAAATGATCCACATTAAAAAAGAAAAAAAGAAGCTATGAACGATAAAACAGACATCAAAACTTGGCCCAAATTTATTTCAATCTTATAACATAAATAAGGAAAAACAAATTTTCAATCTTCTACTACCAACTCCATCTAGATTAAAGAGAACCAATTCAAATCCAGATTTGGGATTATCACTTGTTGGTTAATTCATACAGATGTCGCAGCATTAAATTGGAATAAGAAGTTAGAAAAACAAAATCGTGACAGAGCATCATCGTCACATTATTTCATTCATTGCTGACGAAAATATTTAATATTTGAAGTTTTTTAAAGTTTGATTTATAGAAGAAAATAATATCTTGACGGACGATTTGGAAGAAGAAATTGTCGATTGTATTACATTCCTTGAAAAAGCCGTAGATACGCTGAAACATATGTTGGAAAATAAAATAAATAAAATAATAATTTGACAATTACCATTATTATTAAAATAATTGCTATACACCCAAGAAATTTTAAACAAAAAGAAAATAAATTTTCGATTATAGTCTGACACTTGAAAATATCAATGATACTTTATTTCTAGAAAACACTGTTTTCTTTGATGAATAAGAGAGAATTTTTCATTCTTATCATAACATCAAACAAAACTACAGACAAAATTCTTATATTACATCAAACAGTTAAAAATTACAGAAAATCAATCAAATAATGAAACAGAATACGACACATGGTTTCGAAATTTGTATATAACCCTTTTCTCTCAACAGGCACTCATATTCGATTAACAATAATTTAAACAATTCTTGGTAACAACTTACTTGTGAGATGCCGCAAACAGAAAAAATAAACATGCTACTTTGAAATCAGTTAATATTCAAAGAACTAACCTGAAAATATGAGCATAGAGTCATCGAAGAACACAGCGTTTTCTATCTAGAATGAATAAAGGTATCATTGATACTTTCAAGAAGTGTAACATTATAATTGTCAATTTTAGACATTTTGGTTTATTTACACACTCAAGAATAGACTTGTTTAATTAAATAATTTCTCTGATTTTGAAAGTCTATAAGTATTTTACTGTGATGATACTTCAATTCAGAAGTTATATGAGACTATAATTTTAGACCAGTTACTGACGGAAGGTAGCTGAATAAAGTTTAAGAGATTCAATAAAATACCAAGTTTCCTTTGAGTGTTTATATAAATATTTCGTTATGCCTAGAAAGATTTAAGCATTCCGAGTTGAGGAATAATATGAAACGGGAGACGTTATTTCGAAAATTTTTATCGACTACAGTGAATTTTCGAGATTTTATTGATTTCTTGATTTCAATTGACAATTTTTTCGGGTTCTCTGCACAGATACCGCTGTATCCTCCATGATGTACATTTCCTGTTTGCACTTCCTCTCTACTTCCATATGACGCATCTTATTCATAATCCATAGAATAAAGTTCCTTATACTTCATCGAATTAAAGGCAAGTAACGGTGCGGCAAACTGATAATTAAATCACCAACTAATTGCAGGCCCGTTCTCCAACGGCAGAACGAACTTAGGCAAAGGAAGA
>JARTUT010001097.1:0-28960 GCA_030674115.1 Micraspis discolor
GTTTTACCTAAATCGTTGTCGCTGCCACATCGTACGCTGTTCGGATTATGGAGCCGTATGCGGAATAAATTCCAACTCGTATCCGTCATAATCTATGAATATTTCAGGACGAACATCATTGAGGAAACGGGACCTCGGATGCTGGTAGGTCCTCAGGAACCATCGGACGGATTCGGTAGAATAACGAATCAGGTACGCGACCGCGATATTCGGACATTTCGAAATCCATACCGGAAGGTAGAGTTTCCCAACAGAATCGAGACTCATCCGAGCTCACGTGCGAGCTATCGAAAGTTCGAATTATAACCTTTTGGCGTTCGTAATTTCGCGTCGCTTGAGGCTTTCGGACGAGGTTCTCCGTATTTTTTCGCGTTCGTCGCGACGACCCGAACGTTGCGAATTCCGACTTCGATACGGTCCGGCCGTCCGTTCGATACGAAGTTCCTCCGTATCGGATATACGTATGACGAGGGACGGGAGTCGATGGGCTGTAGTGGAGTGCGCCACGTATCGATCGCACGGTATACTTTCGAAGCGTATCCGGACGAACGATCGACCGGAATCAAGAGGGCCGCGCGAAGATCGCGGGTGGCCGGCTCCGTCGGGAATTTCGACGACCGTTCCGGATCCGGGAGGCCGGGCCGTCGTTCACCGTCCGACGGGCGATCTTGGGGATTGAACCGTCCTCCGGAGGCGGCCGTCCCTCCTCTCGACGGTCGATCGCGATCGATTAACCGGAACGATCCGTCGTACGGCGGTCTCTATGTTCGAGCCGTTCGAACGGTCAATATGCCGTAAACTCCTCGTGGCATTACCGATGAGATAGACTAAAGTCTAATTTCAGTTTGTATACGATATAATTATATGTATATTTTCATATTGTAAAGGTAGCTCAATGAACGAATTTTGATCTCGCGAAAAAAACAATAATGAGAAACTGAAATGAAAGCAAGGATACGCTGGAAGCACCTGGAACCTACCTTGTTGGATGAACCCAGAATGGAAGTCAGCACTGTCCAGATCTCACAATAGCTTTCACACACTGTTTTTAATAAATTATATAAAAATGTCCGAGTTTTCAATGATATTTGTTTCCGTGAATCGAGCGTTCACTTCCACAATTTTCAGGTGACAGAATGAATAATAATCTCTGAAAAATCTGTTTTACGACGCATATGCCACCAGATGTGCGTTCCAAGATTTCCCAACGTATTTATTTATTTAACAACAATGAAATTAAAAATGAAAATGAAATAGACCATTGATTCGGCGATCATTTCGAAATGAAGAAACAACGTATTATAAAACAAAACCAACTGAAAAACCATACTGAATGTTGCAGTAACATAACCGCCCACCTAAAGTATACATATTTTAAATAATAGAAAAAAATTATGAAATGTTATTCAATAAAATGTTATTGCTGTGGTAATGGACATAATTTGACGATGGACCGTTGAATCACACCTTGAGTGGTTCGAACGGTAGCTACACGAGCTATTCCATCTGAGCCCAGATGCAGTCAATCAACTCTCGCCAATCGCCAACGCGAAGGGTAAATGAGTCCATCATTGATGAAAACAAGCATTCCTGGCTTTATATCAAAGTTTGATGCCTTATCCCATTTTCTACGTTGTTGCAGCGTATGAAGATATTCTTTGTGCCATCGCTTCAAAAAATCAGAATGAAGCCGCGACAGCAACTGCCATCTAGATAATCTATTGATTTGCAGATGGGATAAATCCACATCTGGGAGAGCGGTCAAAGGCGCAAGAGTCAAAAAATGGCCTGGAGTCAAGGCAGCCAAGTCATTTGGATCACTACTCAATGGGCAAAGGGGTCGCGAATTGAGAACCGCTTCGATTTGAGTCAAAACGGTGTACAGTTCTTCGTAGGTCAGTTTTTGTTCACCTACCACTCTCATTAGGTGTGTTTTCACTGATTTTATTCCTGCCTCCCAGAGTCCGCCAAAATGAGGTGCAGATGGAGGGTTGAAACTCCACTCAATATTCTCAGCCCCAGTGGCATCGCGAAACAAATTGCGTATAATGGCATAGGCTCCACGAAAATTTGTACCTCCGTCACTATAGATCTTATCACATCGCCCTCTACGCGCAATAAAGCGCCCCAAAGCTGCCAAGAAAGCTTCCGATGAAAGATCAGAAACCAATTCAAGGTGTAACGCTTTAACAGCGAAACAAACGAAAAGGCAGACGTACGCCTTAGTATACTTTGCACCTCGTGATCTTGTCATAGTGACAAGGAAGGGACCACCGAAATCAACTCCCACACATTGAAAAGGCTTTGCCTGAGTTAAACGGCTAGGAGGTAAATTTCCATGAACGGTTGAACTGGTTTAGGGTTTGAACGGAAGCAAGTATTACAGTTGGAGAGCACTCGATGTATTGCTCGTCTAGATGAAATTATCCAAAATTGCTGACAAATAAGGTACTGCAATGCTTAATGACCAGGATGTAAGTATTTTAGGTGGAAATGACGAATAATGAGATCAGTCAAAAGATGTTGGCAGGAAAGTAACGCAGGGTGTTTGCTCTCAAATGAGAGGCCTGAAAGAGATATTCGACCGCCCACCCTGAGCATATCATCTGAATCAAGAAAAGTATTCAGTTTTCTAAAAGGTTTAGACAACAATTCGCCCTTTCGAAGATTGTGGATTTCTTCACCAAAAACATCAATTTGAACTTGCTTCACAAGAAATTGCAAGGCATGTGTCAACTCCAGATAAGTTAAGTTGCCTTGGCAACGCAATGAAAGATTTCGAGCATTGAAGCAGAACCTGAGAACATAAGACAAAATCCTCTGAATCTTAGGAAGAGATGAAAACCTTGATACTAAGTCATCAGTCAATGACTTCTGCACAGATGTTGTCAAAAATTTTCGTTCATCTTCCGGACAAAAGAAGACTCCCGAGGAGTGAATGGCGTGCTCAAAAGTTTATTTGACCTTAATCAAACTGGCCCGGACCACCACCTGGTGCAGTTTACCAATTTGGATGGAGTTAAGCCGCGTGAGCCAAAATCAGCTGGGTTATCAGTTGATTTTACATGATACCAGTTTTCGGGGGAACAAGATTTTGGATTTTAGTTGTTCTGTTGCTCACAAAAGATTTCCACTTGTGAGGTGATGATTTGATCCAAGACAAAGCAACTGTTGAATCCGACCAAGCGAATAACCCAGAAAATACTGTAGAGGATAGGTGGCTATAACGACGGAAATCAATTTGGCCAACAATAGAGCAGCACATAACTCGAGTCGTGGAATGGATATACGCTTAATGGGAGCAACCTTAGATTTTGCGCAAATGAGATAAGTTTCAATCTGTCCTGAGAAATAAATGAAACGAAAATAGACGACAGCCGCATACCTCTCTCACTGCTATCACTGAATCCATGTACTTCACACCTGCTATAGGATTTTCCAAAAATGCAACGTGGAATCTGTAGATCTCGTAGATGGGAAAGTTCAAGCTTGGATTGATTCTAACAATTTATGACGTCGGAAGTGGGAATCTGATCCCATTCCAACCCCGAATCCAAAGAACTTGGATGACATGCTTCATCAAGAAAGTGAAAGGGGTTAAAAACCTAGAGGGTCATAAATTCTGGCAAGTTGTGATAAAATGGTACGCTTTGTGCAAATTGAATCTATTCCGGATAAAGCAAAATAAAAGGTATCACTATTGGGACTCCAGCATAGTCCAAGAATCTTCATGAATTCCCCATCGGTAAACGAAAAGGATTGCGTCAACTGGTGTTCTATTGGAATTCCTTTGAGAAGTTTAGGTTCATTACTCGCCCATTTTCGCAGTTCGAAACCACCTCTATTCAAAAGAGAAATGAGATCAGAATTTCAGCCCTTTCAAGATCATCGGAACCCGTAACAACATCATCAATGTACACATCTTCGAGAAGAACCCCTGAAGCTAAAGGAAAAATATGTTCTTCATCCGAAGCTAACTTGCGCAAGGTTCTAAGTGCTAAAAAGGAGCAGAAGACAACCCGTAAGTTACGGTGTTTAACTCATAACATCTTATTGGATCTGAGGGGAAAATCTCCACAGAATTCGCTGATATTTACGATGATTTGAATGGATCTGTATTTGACGATACATCTGTCGTATATAGGCGGTAAACACATATTTATGAGAACGAAATCTTAGAAGAATAGTAGTGATATCCTTTTGCAGTTTTTGACCTATAAGAAGGCAATCATTCAAGGAAGAATGACCAGCAACTTTAGCTGAAGCATCAAACACAACTCTCAATTTGGTGGAAGTGCTGTCAGGTTTGAGAACGCAATGATGTGGAATGAAATAAGAGAATTCATCAGGGGGTGTTGAATCAACCAAAGTCATATGGTTGGATTTTAAATAATCTTGCATGAATTCATTATATTGGTCACGTAGAGAGGAATTTCTGTTGAGGCGTTTCTCCAACAGCAAGAAACGACGCAATGCCAACGAATAAGTGTCGCCGAATGAATCGAGAATGGAATGTTTGAAGGAAGTGAGACACTGTATCGACCTGTTATCTCATCTCGAGAGATATCTTTATTGAAAATTTCTTCACAAAGAATTTCATCTGAAGAACGTGATTCAGATTCCAAGTTTGGAAGCTCTTCGAGCTCCCAAAACGCCTTCAAAGTTGCATTCAGAGATTATTCTAAAGTAACATGCAAAGAATTTACCATACTACCAGAGGAATAAGTCCTCCCCATCAATACCCAACCGAAAACAGTTTCAAGAGCTGAAGGTTCACCTTGCTTACCCTCTTGACGACCATCAAGAAGTAGAGCAGGAAATATTTCTGCTCCCAGCAGAACATCAACACTACCGGGCCTGTTGAAATTTGGATCTGCCAACATGAGTGGTTCGTGAAATGAATACTCAGTGGAGAAGTTCGGCAAATCGGAACAAATCTTTTGAATCACAATAGCATCGAATGTAAAGTTTGGATGAGCAGATCCTCGGGGACGAATAGTGCAAGAGACAGTAGAAGATGACGTGGACGAACCTCCTGCTATTCCTCTAATGCATAGGAATGATTTGGACAAAGGAAGTCCAAGAGAAGCAACACATTTTTTAGTAATGATATTAGTTTGAGAACCACTGTCCAACAGAACTCTTACTGTCTTATAGTTGCCCCAGGCATCGAGAATTTCCACTTGAGCTGTAGCAAGAAGAATATTGGAAGAACTTGAAGATGCAGTGGTGGTAAAACTCTGAGCAGAGTCGCATACAAGAGCATCAGAAGGAATTAAGGGTTGTTTTCTATTCCATCAGAATTGATGTGTAGTAAGGAGTGGTGTTTTCCAGAGCAGGATCGGCAACTAGATTTAGAAGCACATTTAGAAATATCATGTGCTGAGTTCAAACAATTGATACACCAATTGTTACTTTGGGCAATTTCCAATCTTTCAATTGGAGTTTTGGAAAGAAATGAATAGCATTTATAAGTACTATGCGAAGAATTGCAATGATTGCATCTTGTTTTCGGAGAACTTTGTTAGATTGAGCGAGAAGAATAGAAGTTGATTTATTTGAAGAAAATTTTGGTTGTTTAGTTTGAGTTTGAGCAAGCGGACTGTATTTGGGTTTAATGGTGGTAGAAAGAGCAGCAGATTCCAAAGCGGTACACTCGTTCAGAAGAAAATGATGTAAATTTGAGAATGATGGAATATCTGACGAGCATTCTTGTAGTTCGAAACGTTTAATTGTTGCATTCTCCAACTTTTGAATTATCATATGGAATAGTATAAAATCCCACTGGTCAACAGGTAAACCTAAGTTTCTCAAAGATGATAAATTTTCAGAAAATGTATCAAGTAGGTTCCTCAAACCTTCAACCGAATCATGTGTCAACTTTGAAAGGTTTGTGATCTCTTGCCAATGCGAATTTGCCAAAAGGCGCTTGTTTTGATACCTTTTTGTTAACGTTTCGAAAGCGATATTATAATTTTGAGCAGACAATGGAAAACCTTTCAACAATGATAAAGCCTGAGATCTTAAAGAACTCAGAAGATATTGAAACTTTTCAATGTCTGACAACTTAGCATTATTGTGAATCAAACTAATGAAAACATCTTGAAAGGTTGTCCAATTTTTATAATTTCCACTGAATGATGGCAATGAAATTTTCGGAAGCTTGACATTTGGCGCAGTTTTCGAAGACTAGTCGGAAAATCCACTAATTGTAGGAAATAAGTTGTTAAATGTTGTCTTTATTGTGAAATAACAGTCATTGAATGCAGACTTTATCTGTTTTTCTGACTCCAAATCAGGATTTTCCGAAAGTGATACTATTGCTATTATAGCATTGTGAACATTATGAAACTTTTCATGAATATACTCCAACTCTTCATATCGAAGTCGAAATCTAACATGACGACTGACGTCATCGACAGCTGCAGTCGCTAGAGAAAGAATTTCTTCCATATCGTCGATATGTAATTGACGAAGAGCATAATTTTGTTTCAATTTATTAGCACTCATTGTATTTACTTAAATAATACCTCAGTATAAGAAATAAAATTTTAATGCAACACCCAGTATGTAAATCGAACAAAATTGATCGAGGAAAAAAGAATGAGAAATAAAGAAATTGAATTATTTCGAAACAATCGCCGAAGCAACAGAAAAAAAGAAAATGTGGCGCGAATTGGACCAATGTAAAGGTAGCTCAATGAACGAATTTTGATCTCGCGAAAAAAACAATAATGAGAAACTGAAATGAAAGCAAGGATACGCTGGAAGCACCTGGAACCTACCTTGTTGGATGAACCCAGAATGGAAGTCAGCACTGTCCAGATCTCACAATAGCTTTCACACACTGTTTTTAATAAATTATATAAAAATGTCCGAGTTTTCAATGATATTTGTTTCCGTGAATCGAGCGTTCACTTCCACAATTTTCAGGTGGCAGAATAATAATAATCTCCGAAAAATCTGTTTTACGACGCATATGCCACCAGATGTGCGTTCCAAGATTTCCCAACGTATTTATTTATTTAACAACAATGAAATTAAAAAATGTAAAATGAAATAGACCGTTGATTCAGCGATCATTTCGAAATGAAGAAACAACGTATTATAAAACAAAACCATACTGAAAACCCATACTGAATGTTGCAGTAACACATATATTATATTGATAATATTATATCTACGTAGAAACGTACGTAGTCGTCGTATCGATCGTTAATTATATCGATAATTATCATGTTCGATATCGATGTTCAACAGCAGACGGGGGCGACTACCCCCGCGTCTCCCGGCGGCAAGGCCTCGAAGAAGAAGACGACGACGTCGAGCGAGAAGAAGAACAAGTCCAAGACCGGCAAGCCGAGCCCTCCCCCGACCTCCGATATGGTCAACAACGCCATCAAAGGTCTTAAAGAGAGGAGCGGTTCCTCGTAACAGGCGATCAAGAAATATATCGGTTCCAACTACAAGGTAGATTCGAAAGAGATGGCGCCCTTCATCAGGAAATATCTGAAATCGGCCGTCGAGTCGGGATCCCTGATCCAGACCAAAGGAAAAGAGCGTCCGGTTCCTTCAAACTGGCCGCGGCCGCCTCCGGCGCCGCGACGTCCGCGCAGAAAAAAAGTGCCGAAGAAGAAAGCCGTTAAGACGGGGGCGACCGCCGCCGCCGCGACCAAGAGGAAGACGGCCGCCGCCAAAACGAAATCGTCGTCCGCTGCTGTTGCGGCTAAACCTAAGAAGCCGCCGCCGCCGCGAACGAGAAAAACCCAAAGCTCCCAAGTCGCCGTCCAAGGCGAAGAAGATCGCCAAATCTCCGGCTAAGAAACCCAAGGTACCGAAGCCGAAAACTGTAAATCCTCCGCCGCCGCTACCAAAAAGGCCGCGTCGCCCAAGAAGAAAAAAGTGAAAACCACGTCCTGCTGATTAGGAAGAAGGATCGGGAATGCTAGCTAAATTGGCCCTTTTCAGGGCCGGCAAATATGAGTTTTACCTTCTCTCTCATAACGACGGTATTCTTCGATATGATGATAATAATGATGCGATAACGATAATAAAACCGATCGATTCGAGACGTGTTCTCCAGGCTATGATATTGAAAAGATATCAGTAATTCAAAACACTATGTTGAAAACGTAGAAATATTCTTTAAAATTCAGGTGGGGTTTATTTCCCACCCTTCTCTAGTGAACCTAAAGAGGTTCTGTTATACTATTTATTCACGAAATCGATGCTTTACTTACAACAATACCAGGTTGCTAAGATTCCGAAAATAAAAAAATGATAAGTTGAACCACCTGAAATGGGAATGGTAATTTCGATCAGCAAAAATTAATTTAATCTCAGAACAGTTGGTTGAGCTGTCTGCTCGTTTAAACTTTCAAATGAAACACATTAATTTACCTTAAAACTTTAATGCATTATCGTTGTAGAAACGGATAAACTGTGCTCTGTCTTGGTAGAGCTTGTGTGGACTGTACTGTTCTGTTGACCAAGAGGAACTAAAATTGTGGCAGGCTCGCAGGTACCCCGAGCGTTAGCGGTGTTGCCAGATTGTGTACACCGTTGCTCGATGAGCATAGATTTTAATTGCTAACATACTGCCGGCCTTGAAATGACTACATTTCAACAACAAAAATAATAAATAAACACTATTCAGACATCATTCACATCGTTCTCAATAGGAAGTATACATATTTTAGTTATCGCTCTTTTAAAAACACTACCATCACTGCAGCGCACTGAGACCACTCGAATAACGCCATCAGCACCAGCGTGGAGCGATTCTATTCTACCCATCTTCCATGCCAGAGGAGGTAAGTTGTCTTCCTTTATTATAACCAAGGCTCCTTGCTGACCAGATTGGGGCCGTTGTTTTCCATTTTAGCCTCACTTGAAGGCCGTTGACGTATTCAATGCTCCATCGTTTCAGAATAATTGCACCATCTTTTGCCTCTGCTGATATAGTTTTAGTCGACCATCTGGAATATCTATATAACCAGAAACACTCGCACCGGAATCTAACAAACCCACAAATTTAAGCCCCCAAAATATGTACAGTAAGGTAAGGTCGCTTGTCTCCATGCATGGGACAAAAATGTAATCAAGAACAGCGTTTTCCTATGACCGCATCTATGATCAGACGAGACGACCCGCGGTCATCTAGTTTCTCGTCGGGAGTTTTCCGGAAGGCGGAGGAGAAGCAAAGCGTACAGATCGAGAATTTACCTGGAGGAGAGCAATCAGGGGCATGTCCGAACAGTAAAAACCGGTTTTTCCGGGCAGCGATTACAAAGTAATTGCTCCTGGTGACGACAATTGACACGTCTAGACCAGACTTGACAGTTCCAACACACGACAGCGGTCGACGTCGTCGCAGGTTCACGAGGACTACTCTCAGAAAGAGAACTAGACCGAGAGTTAGAAGAAGCACAAGGAAGCGACACACACGCCAGTTCGGTCAACATAACTCTGACGTTTCTCAGATGGAGGCACATAGCTATCAGCACGATACTTTTTAACCTCGGGAGGCGTAGGCACATCCTCCAGTTCCCTATCAACAGGCAACTGCGTCGCATAAAAGGCGCCAAATTTCTGGTTATTATTCCTAACTCTTTTACAAATCGGTGAACAAACGAGAACGATAATCTGAGGTTCGTAATGCCTAAGAAGCAGGGAGGGACAAGCTCTTCCAGTCCTTAAATTTATCCGATTAGATGCCTTGGGGTAAGCTTGTGAGAGGCCGTCCAATTAGAAAATGTGCAGGTGTGAGTGGGGATAAATCATTAGGACTGGAAGAAAGAGGGTAAGTGGTCGCTTGAATTGAGTATAGATTCTATCTGACACAAGACCGTAGTAAAATCTTCAAAACGCAGCTGATTGAGGCCTATAATACGCTTCAAATGATGCTTAGTACTCTTAACGCACGCTTCCCATATTCCTCCAAAGTTTGGTGCTCTTGGTGGAATGAATTTCCAAATTATCCCCTTTATCGGTAAATGTTTAGTAATTTTTTCAGTGTTTTCTTCAAAAAAATGCATGTAGTTAACTCAGATACTAACTCAACATGAACTGCCTTTGTAGGCATGCAGACAAATATGCATATCCACGCTTTTACTATACCTGGCTTACGAGATTTACTGTCTTTCAACAAAAAGGACCAGCGTAATCGCAACCTACGTATGAAAAGAAAATGCCTGGGAAAGCCGTTCTGAAGGTAAGTTACCCATAATGTATTCGCATGTCTTTGGTTTTGCCTTAAAACATACCATGCATTCATGAACAATTTTACGCGCAATATTCCTACCTCCGAGAGGCCAAATCTCTCTCTTATGGCGAACAATAATTGCTGTGGTCCGCAGTGGAGCAGTGTTTTGTGCTCATCGCGCATTATGTATAGAGTTAATAAATGATTCTTTGGCAAAATAATTGGATGCTTTTTGTCATAGTCAAACTCTGCGTTCAAGATTCTACCTCCAACTCGTAATATATTATTAGTGTCGAGAAAAGGATTTAAACCCGAAATTGAACTAGAACCTCTAATGTATTTTTGATCTTTAAATCCGCAATCTCTTGGCTAAATGCTCTAGCCTGGGCTAACTTTATCAAAACATTAAAAGCGTCTCCTATCTCTAATACGTCTAAATAGCCAAATCTTTTTATTACCTCTGTTACTTGCGTTATTTATGAATCGCAAAGAATATGCCATAATTCTTATAATCTTTTTAAATTAGAAAATCGTTCAAATATACTATCAGAATTTTCCATGGCAATATTTGAAATTGTCTTAACTTCAGGTATCTCAGTCAATATATCGATATTTCCACCTAAAGGATATTCATCACCATTACCCCTTAGCCAGTGCGGCCCTTCAAACCAAAATATTGATTTTGTAAGGTCGCTTACAGTAGCTCCTCTAGATATCAGATCAGCAGGATTTTCCTTTGATCTTACATGATGCCAATCTTTAATATCGGTTGTCGATTGTATCTTTGACACTCTGTTTGCCACGAAGGTTTTCCATTTATCTGGAGAACCCCTTATCCAATGATAGGTGACAAGTGAATCTGTCCAACAAAAGGTTTTTTGAAAATTAATTTTCATTGCGCACTTGACTTTAGTTAATAGTTTCGATCCTAAGAGTGCTGCGCATAGTTCCAATCTGGGCAATGTTAAATTCTTAATGGGTGCTACCTTACTCTTTGAACAAATAAGACTACATCTGAATTCGCTAGAAGTTTGACATTTTACATATAGGCATGCGCCATAACCTTTTTCAGATGCATCCACGAATAAATGTATTTCTAAGTATTGAGCATCTCGTAAAGAGTATGTCTTGGGATTCTGATATTTTTGAGCTCCTGTAGACCAACTACAAACTCTAACCAATTTTTTCTTAGATTATCGGATACTGGGTCATCCCAGTCGCCCTTTTCCTTCCAAACTAATTGAAGAATGAATTTGGCCTTCATCACTACAGGACTAACAAGGCCCATAGGGTCGAACAATTGACTTATTGTTGAAAGAATGGATCTTTTAGTTATGTTTTTATTCTCTTCTAATTCACCTAAACTTGTGTTATATTCTATTGTGTCAGAGGATGAATTCCAATATACGCCCAAAGCCTTACTATTTTGATTTTCGCTAAGGTTTAGTATGATAGACTTAACTTCCTTATCATTATTAAAGTGTTCAATGAGATTTGGAGAGTTAGTTAACCACTTTCTCAATTGGAAACCTGACTCCATCAACAACTGCGTAACCGTTGATTGAAGCTTAATAATGTCAGATTGATTGTTTTTGCCGTCTAAATAATCGTCTACATAAAAATTTTCTCGAATTGCTTTAGAAGCTTCAGGATAGGTGTCAACATTTTCATGAGCTATCTGTTGCAAAGCCCTTGTTGCTAAAAACTGGCTGACTTACTTCCGTATGTAACCGTTAGTAACTCATAGCACCTTAATTTTTATTTTCCGATTTTCGCCAGAATATTCTTTGGAATCTGGTCTGACTTGGATGAATCCAAAACTGTCTGTACATTTTAGATATGTCAGCTGTAAGTACATGATAAGGTAATCTAAATCTTAAAAGTATGTCAATTAATTCACACTGTATGGTAGGTCCTGCTACTTGTATGTCATTTAAAGAAACGTTATTGTCAGTCTTAGCTGAGAAATCGAACACAACCCTACAAGGTGTAGTATCGCTTTCCTTTAACACAGGATGATGAGGACATAATAAACTGTTCCGTCATCTTCTAATTCATTTACATCTAACTCTACTTCCCTTAGATGTCCTAGTCATTTATATTCATCAATGAAATCTACATACTGTTGCCTTAATTTAACATCTTTTGATAATTTCCGTTCAAGATAATGAAATCTTTTCAATGCCATTTCCTTTGATCGTCCTAACTTAACTGAATCATTTTTGAATGGAATTTTAACTATGAATTTATTGTCTTGAGCTCTTGAAAGGTTTGAGATGAAATGATTTTCACAAAACTCATCTTTGATTTCGGGACTTGAACAATTTTCAACTTGCCAAAATTTCTAAACTCTCGCTTAAGAATTTGTTTGACTCAATTTTATCGATGGCTAAATTACTAAATACGCGATTACAATTTTTTAATCCAAAATGTCTAATTTCTCCGCCCAATATCCAACCGAGTTTACTGTTTTGCAATATAAGGCTACTAGTCAAATTTACCTGTTCCATAAGCAGCAATTTATAAAATATTCCTACTCCGCAAAGAATATCGATTTCTTGGCTCTTATTGAAACTTGGATCTGCTAATACTTTATCTTCCGGGATATTTAACATCGTAGAACTGAAGTCATAATTTGGTAAATATTGAGTGATTTTTGGTAATATTAAACGAGAAATAGTTTCAGAATACTCACTTACCAACGAATTTATGCTTACTGACATTTTGTACTTAGCACACGTACTGAAATTATTGCCAATACCTGCTATGCTGTATTCTATTGCACACTTATCCAAGCCTAGTCGCTTAGCTAACCTTTCGGTAATAAAATTACTTTGAGAACCTGGATCAAGTAACATGCGTGCCTTGATTAATTGATTGTATTTATCTTTTACATTGACTAAAGCGGTTGATAGTAACGAAACTACCCTGCTGCTCGCCGTAGCTGCGTTTGATGCCGTTGAAATAGACTTAAGAGCAATACCATTATCATCAATATTGACTTCTGCCAAGTTATCACAAACTTTTTCATGGAAGTGTCATGTTCACTTTCGCTATGTAATTGCGTGTGCATAATTTTACCTTTTCCTTATGTATTATTGTGTTGTGATGGCCTTTACATTTTCTGCAAGTTGCTTTTGTGCAATAATTAGTGCTATGATTAGATTTAAACAATTTGCGCATAGCTTAAGCTCTTTTACCCTTTTAATTCTATCATCAATGCTAAGACTTAAGAATTTGTCACATTCAAAAATTGAATGATCGTTTCTGCAAAAATAGCAAGCAAACTTTTTTTTTTTGCACTGTGAACGCATTTACTCTTTTATCCCTTGAACCTTTACTGTTTTCATATTTTCTTTCTGTGTGCATTCCCAACTTCTCTAATAACAAATATTTTCTTTCAGAAATTCGCTGATTTCTTCCATTGTGGGTAACTCACCTTTAATCTTGTAACCTTCCCAGTCTCGCCTGGTTCTATTATCAAATTTGGATACTATGACATGAATTAGGAGTGTATCCCATTTTTCTACTGGTTGACCAAGATTTTTTAAAGAACGAAGATTTTTTGTAAATGAATCGTAAAGATTTTTAAATCTGGACCGTTTCTCTTGTCAGTCCTTGAATTTTGAATAAATTGTTTACGTAAGTCTCTATAATTATTCTTTTATTCTCGTAAGCCTCCTCAGTATAGAAAAAGCTACTGAATAATTTGCACTTGTAATCGGAATTGATTCTATTTTTTGAGCGGCTTCTCCACTCAAGCAAGATTTCAGATAATAAAATTTTGAATTTCGTCTAATTGTGTGTTGTCGTGAACTAAAGATAAATATAAATCTCTGAATTCGAGCCATTTTTCATATAATCCGCCAAAATTTGGTAACTTCAATGCCGGTAACTTTACATAACTAGAACTAACGTTTTTATACTTTCTGAACGTTTAACTACTTTTTCTTCTAGACCAAAAAATTCCTGTTCATAATTATTGATGACTTCTTGAATAATGGCAACTATTTCAAAATAATTTCCTTCAAATTTTGTTCTTTCGTTTTCTTCAATAGTTAAATCCTCCACGGTCGTGTTTTCGTCGTCACGCATTAAATATTCTACGTTGTTTTGAATTTCTTCAAACTGAGTAAACGTTTTACTAATGGCTTCTAACCTCAATTTCAACTGAATTATTTCTTTCCCGTTAACTGCGTCGTGATCTATATTACCCGCGTAATTTATCAATCTCGTGAGTGACGCTTTACAAATGCCACGTTTAAATCTTAATTCCGCTAAATCCAACATAATGAAATTCTAATTTTATTCTATACTCAATTTTTGGAAAAAAGGATAGGAATCACTCACTCTGTCTTGTTTGCCGGGTTAAGCTACGCCACTCTAGGTCTTCCGTATTTAATCTCAGAATAGTATCTAAGAAAAGGACGAAATATCCAACTTAACTTTCAGCAGAGAACGTTGCTGCAACAATTTATCTTCTCCACAGAAGAAACGTGATGAGGTGTTTATTGCGCGATGACAGATGAAAAAACGTACTTGATAACATACAAAATATCTCCAAATGACTTGGTGAACAATGCTCAGTTCGGAAATCTTCCCAGTCAAATTGATTATTATCGACTCCAGAAGATATACGGAAAAAATCTAAATCTTCCCAGATTGAACACGAAAATTATTAGCAAATACAGTTCAGATGAGTAGAAAAAGTCCAAAAGAATCTATAAATTTTTCTCGAAACTAGGAACTGTTAAAAGAATTGATCTTGTATATATGTTTAGGTATCTGTGAATGAGAGTCGAATCGAAGTTTACTATAAAATAAAATTTTGAATGAATAATTTGAATTCTGAGCCTTAACATATTATTTATTCATCGTTATGAAGCACAGATGTATGTGCGTGATTCTCTCTCTTCATCAGGGCCGAATGAATGGTGCAGCAGTTAATTATGTCCATCTGAAATTTGGTTTAGACCCCGATCCAAACAGCTTAATTGACACATTCGGCCTAGAAAATTTCGAAGCCAGCCATCATCCCATTCGATGTTTTTCAAATATTCATCGATGATTTTTGGCGCTCTTGTTCACCCGAACAGAGTGCCTATCATTTTGCCCGAATGTCTGTAATTTTGGAATATCGAGCTGAAAATGGTCTCAATCGATTGAGTTCGACTCCTGATGAAGAAATCGTGGCGAAAGTTGAGTCTGTCCGGCAGGCCGGCCGGCCGTATCCTCTCTAGCATCCAAAAGAGATGAGCTAGAGTTTTCAAATTTTCAGAATAGGTTAATTGTCCAAATATCTCGGTTGAGTTCGTTATTGGTTCAGTAGTTATGAGCTTCTGAAATTTTGTTTCCTCAATAACTACTAGAATATCCATCCGATCAAGTTTATACTTGAAATATTGTTATTGTTATTGTTACATCTGTGTATGACACGTTCTCGTTTATCAGAGATGAGGTGAAATTCCCCCGGCATTTTTTGGGCTGCTCGTGGTCGTATTTCTCGGTATCTGTTGAATATTTCGGCAATGCAGGGCATGCACTGAGCTGCTGGCGTTATGAGGTCCGTGACAGTTCGTACATTGCACTGAGGCGCTGTTACGTGTCTTTATGGGGCATTCGTTCGTCAGGTGGTTACCGATGCTTTCTACACATCGAGGTTTTAAATTGCAGTTTTTGAGCCGTGTCCAAAGTTTCGACATCGGTAGCACTGCGATATTTTGGTTTTTCTTTTCGATGTAGTTCTGCCACTGTATTTTGACATGGTCTGTTCCGTGAATTTCCTTGAATTCTCTTGAATTTTATTTTTCTATACGTATCCCGATCTACTAACCTACCTACCTACTACCTACCTACCTACCTACCTACCTACCTACCTACCTACCTACCTACCTCCCTACCTACATACCTACCTACCTACCTACCTACATACCTTGCCACCTACCTGGGTTTCAATTCGAACAACGCGGAATATTTTCTATAATCAATTCACACGAACGGGCATGGAATACGGCTGATTTCGAAATTTCCTCGACCGACGGAGCGGCGTCATTCAGATTTCGGTTCGAATGGAATATTCCACTAAAATCATCGTTACGGCCATACCACGCTGAAAATACCGAGTTCTCGTCAGATCACCGAAGTCAAGCAGCGTCGGGCGCGGTTAGTACTTGGATGGGTGACCGCTTGGGAACACCGCGTGCCGTAACCTTTTCCTTTTTATTATATATTCCTCTCTTTTTTTTGTTTTACCTAAATCGTTGTCGCTGCCACATCGTACGCTGTTCGGATTATGGAGCCGTATGCGGAATATATTCCAACTCGTATCCGTCATAATCTATGTATATTTCAGGACGAACATCATTGAGGAAACGGGACCTCGGATGCTGGTAGGTCCTCAGGAACCATCGGACGGATTCGGTAGAATAACGAATCAGGTACGCGACCGCGATATTCGGACATTTCGAAATCCATACCGGAAGGTAGAGTTTCCCAACAGAAACGAGACTGATCCGAGCTCACGTGCGAGCTATCGAACGTTCGAATAATCGTATAACCTTTTGGCGTTCGTAATTTCGCGTCGCTTGAGGCTTTCGGACGAGGTTCTCCGTATTTTTTTCGCGTTCGTCGCGACGACCCGGAACGTTGCGAATTCCGACTTCGATACGGTCCGGCCGTCCGTTCGATACGAAGTTCCTCCGTATCGGATATACGTATGACGAGGGGACGGGAGTCGATGGGCTGTAGTGGATTTCGCCACGTATCGATCGTACGGTATACTTTCGAAGCGTATCCGGACGAACGATCGACCGGAATCGAGAGGGCCGCGCGAAGATCGCGGGTGGCCGGCTCCGTCGGGAATTTCGACGACCGTTCCGGATCCGGGAGGCCGGGCCGTCGTTCACCGTCCGACGGGCGATCTCGGGGATCGAACCGTCCTCCGGGGCGGCCTCCCGCCCTCTCGACGATCGATCGCGATCGATTAACCGGAACGATCCGTCGTACGGCGGTCTCTACGTTCGAACCGTCCGAACGGTCAATATGCCGTAAACTCCGTATGGCATTACCGATGAGATAGACTAAAGTCTAATTTCAGTTTGTATACGATATAATTATATGTATATACATATATTATATTAATAATATTATATCTACGTAGAAACGTACGTAGTCGTCGTATCGATCGTTGATAATATCGATAATTATCATGTCCTATATCGATGTTCAACAGCAGACGGGGCGGCTACCCCGCGTCTCCCGGCGGCAAGGCCTCGAAGAAGAAGACGACGACGACGTCGAGCGAGAAGAAGAACAAGTCCAAGACCGGCAAGCCGAGCCATCCACCGACCTCCGATATGGTCAACAACGCCATCAAAGGTCTCAAAGAGAGGAGCGGTTCCTCGTTACAGGCGATCAAGAAATATATCGGTTCCAACTACAAGGTAGATTCGGAAAGATGGCGCCCTTCATCAGGAAATATCTGAAATCGGCCGTCGAGTCGGGATCCTGATCCAGACCAAAGGAAAAGGAGCGTCCGGTTCCTTCAAACTGGCCGCAAAACTGGCGAACGACGTCCGCGCAGAAAAAGTGCCGAAGAAGAAAGCCGTTAAGACGGGGGCGACCGCCGCCGCCGCGACCAAGAGGAAGACGGCCGCCGCCAAAACGAAATCGTCGTCCGCTGCTGTTGCGGCTAAACCTAAGAAGCCGCCGCCGCCGCCGCCGCGAACGAGAAAAAACCCAAAGCTCCCAAGTCGCCGTCTAAGGCGAAGAAGATCGCCAAATCTCCGGCTAAGAAACCCAAGGTACCGAAGCCGAAAACTGTAAATCCTCCGCCGCCGCTACCAAAAAGGCCGCGTCGCCCAAGAAGAAGAAGTGAAAACCACGTCCTGCTGATTAGGAAGAAGGAGAAGGAATGTTAGCTAAATTGGCCCTTTTCAGGGCCGGCAAATATAATATTTCATATGGGTTTTACCTTCTCTCTCATAACGACGGTATTCTTCGATTTGATGATAATAATGATGCGATAACGATAATAAAACCGATCGATTCGAGACGTGTTTTCCAGGCTATGATATTGAAAAGAAATCAGTAATTCAAAACACTATGTTGAAACGTAGAAATATTCTTTAAAATTCTGGTGGGGTTTATTTCCCACCCCTCTCTAGTGAACCTAGAGAGGTTCTGTTATGCTATTTATTCACGAAATCGATGCTTTACTTACAACAATACCAGGTTGCTAAGATTCCGAGAATAAAAAAAAAATGATAAGTTGAACCACCTGAAATGGGAATGGTAATTTCGATCAGCAACAATTAATTTAATCTCAGAATAGTATCTAAGAAAAGGACGAAATATCCAACTTAACTTTCAGCAGAGAACGTTGCTGCAACAATTTATCTTCTCCACAGAAGAAACGTGATGAGGTGTTTATTGCGTGATGACAGATGAAAAAAACGTACTTGATAACATACAAAATACTCCAAATGACTTGGTGAACAATGCTCAGTTCGGAAATCTTCCCAGTCAAATTGATTATTATCGACTCCAGAAGATATACGGAAAAAAATCTAAAGGATTGAACACGAAAATTATTAGCAAATACAGTTCAGATGAGTAGAAAAAGTCCAAAAGAATCTATAAATTTTTCTCGAAACTAGGAACTGTTAAAAGAATTGATCTTGTATATATGTTTAGGTATCTGTGAATGAGAGTCGAATCGAAGTTTACTATAAAATAAAATTTTGAATGAATAATTTGAATTCTGAGCCTTAACATATTATTTATTCATCGTTATGAAGCACAGATGTATGTGCGTGATTCTCTCTCTTCATCAGGGCCGAATGAATGGTGCAGCAGTTAATTATGTCCATCTGAAATTTGGTTTAGACCCCGATCCAAACAGCTTAATTGACACATTCGGCCTAGAAAATTTCGAAGCCAGCCATCATCCCATTCGATGTTTTTCAAATATTCATCGATGATTTTTGGCGCTCTTGTTCACCCGAACAGAGTGCCTATCATTTTGCCCGAATGTCTGTAATTTTGGAATATCGAGCTGAAAATGGTCTCAATCGATTGAGTTCGACTCCTGATGAAGAAATCGTGGCGAAAGTTGAGTCTGTCCCGGCAGGCCGGCCGGCCGTATCCTCTCTAGCATCCAAAAGAGATGAGCTAGAGTTTTCAAATTTTCAGAATAGGTTAATTGTCCAAATATCTCGGTTGAGTTCGTTATTGGTTCAGTAGTTATGAGCTTCTGAAATTTTCTGAAATTTTGTTTCCTCAATAACTACTAGAATATCCATCCGATCAAGTTTATACTTGAAATATTGTTATTGTTATTGTTACATCTGTTACTTAAATTATTCACTATTACATCTGTGTATGACACGTTCTCGTTTATCAGAGATGAGGTGAAATTCCCCGGCATTTTTGGGCTGCTCGTGGTCGTTTTCTCGGTATCTGTTGAATATTTCGGCAATGCAGGGCATTCTGAGCTGCTGGCGTTATGAGGTCCGTGACAGTTCGTACATTGCACTGAGGCGCTGTTACGTGTCTTTATGGGGCATTCGTTCGTCAGGTGGTTACCGATGCTTTCTACACATCGAGGTTTTAAATTGCAGTTTTTGAGCCGTGTCCAAAGTTTCGACATCGGTAGCACTGCGATATTTTGGTTTTTCTTTTCGATGTAGTTCTGCCACTGTATTTTGACATGGTCTGTTCCGTGAATTTCCTTGAATTCTCTTGAATTTTATTTTTCTATACGTATCCCGATCTACTAACCTACCTACCTACCTACTTACCTACCTACCTACCTACCTACCTACCTACCTACCTACCTACCTACCTACCTACCTACCTACCTACCTACCTACCTACCTACCCTGCCAACCTACCTGGGTTTCAATTCGAACAACGCGGAATAGATTCTATAATCAATTCACACGAACGGGCATGGAATACGGCTGATTTCGAAATTTCCTCGACCGAAGGAGCGGCGTCATTCAGATTTCGGTTCGAATGGAATATTCCACTAATATCATCGTTACGGCCATACCACGCTGAAAATACCGAGTTCTCGTCAGATCACCGAAGTCCGTCGTAGGAACGGACGTATTTTTACCTGCTCCGTTGTGCTCCGTCGTAACAATAGAAGCGGTGTTGCCAAGTGTCTTTTCGCAAAGTGAAATCGTCAAAGTGAATTATTTCGAACTATTAAGTGAATAAAGTGATACATTTAAACATTTTAAGTGCAAAAAGTGAAAATTAAGTACAATTTGACACTTATCGAAAGTGAATATGCCCGTAAGAGGAAGCATATGCAAGACATGAAAGTTAAAAGAAAAATTCAAGAGGATATGAGGAAGAAGATAACAACGACGAAACCTACCGGAAAAAAGGATACAATAAAAATTAACGACGTCGAAATGGAGAGCGATTGTGAATCGACAACCTCAACAAGTAGTGCGAGGAGAAATAGGGTAAGCGACAGTGAAAACCCAATATTCACGCACCCATCGGGTACTCCAACAACAAAAAATAAACCACATGATGTGAAAATAAGGAACAGATTTGACCTATTGGAAAAAGATGTCGAAATCTCTGAAACCCCCAAATCTTCAACGGCTGGTATGAAACCAAAAAGACCACCACCACTCGTGATACGAGGTGTTTTTAATAAACACACAGAAATCACAAAAACAATAAAAGAAATTATCAGTGGAAAATTTCACGTTAAATACGGAAACAACAGCTCAAATATTTACTGCGACCAAAAAGAGGACTACCAAAAACTCATGAAACATTTCCGTGAAAGAAACCAGGAATTCCACACATACACCATGAAGGAGAACAAAACACACGCCTTCGTGTTAAAAGGACTCAACAGGAACCAGAAACCGGCAAAATTACTGAAGAGCTGAAACAACAGGGTGTTCCAGTTCAAAATATTTATAAAATGAAAGGTACATTCTCACCAAGTTATCTAGTCATTACGGACAGTTCCATCAACATAAGAATGCTACATGATAAGATCCGTTTTATCGACTATACCAAAATAAAATGGGAACGATATAACAACAAAAGGGAAATAGCCCAATGTCATGTATGTCAAGCATGGGGCCACGCTACGTCCAATTGCTTTAGGCAACCACGATGCCTTAAATGTGCGGGAACTCACCACACTAGAGAATGTACCCTAGAGAACTCAGCTCCTGCAAAGTGCATAAATTGTCAGGGAAACCACCCGGCGAACTACCAAAATTGCCCAAGTTACCTAATGGCCATACAGAAAAAGAAGCTGACCGTACCCACCAAAAAATCAACCAGAGTGATCGATGCTCCTCCGCCAAAATTCAACGTCTGGGAGATGAGAAAATTACAACGGGAAAATCAAGAGAAACAACCACCAACGAGTGAACCACAGGCGGAACCACCAAAGAGAACCCAGAATTCAACAGACAGCCCACAAGGAACGTTCGCCGAGCTAAAAGATGAGTTCAATAAATTAAATAACTTAATTAATTTGAGGTCGTTATTAGAATCCATCAAGAGATTAAATAATCAATTAAATAAAACCACTAATGTTTCAGAGCGAAAAATGCTCGTTTTCAATTTTTTGATGAATTCTGATGGTTTCTAAATTCAATCTGGCAACCTGGAATGCAAACGGTATTCTTTACAAGTGTGCCGAATTGGCGAATTTCATTGTTGAGCATAATATTCATATTATGATCCTCAATGAAACTCGTCTTGTAGACGCTCATAAATTCTACCTGAATGGATTTCAGGTTCTCAGAATGGATCGACAAAGCGAAAACAATGCTTTCGCTGGGGGGGTAGCTTTGTTAGTTAAAAAGGGTATTTCCTTCGCCCGCGTTCCAAAATTAAACTGCACAATAGAAAACGTAGGTATAAAACTATCTAATGGCTTATCTATTATTGCTGTCTATAACAGTCCGTCAAACAAATTGACACCAAATTGTCTCAGAAAACTTTCTAGGGATAACAATACCCTTATTATCGGTGACTTGAATAGCCGTCATGAATATTGGAATTGCCTATCCCGGAACACAAACGGAAACACATTGTTTAAATTCCTTGAATCCAATACTGAATATAACGTTCATTTCTCAGAAGAACCGACCCATTTTCCTAATGATGGCTCTACTCCGTCAACAATAGACTTGGTTATTTCCAAAAACTTCCACCAATTATCAGATTTAAAGTCCCTCTGTCAACTTAGTTCCGATCATAATCCAGTAAAATTTTCGATTACAGCCGAAAACTTAAAAATCGACAAAAAACCTATGTATGATTATTCTAGCACAAACTGGACAATCTTCCGTGAAATTCTAGATAGGAAAATTGTCATTAATAACAAAATAGATTCGGCCGATATCCTTGATAGGGAAATAGTGAATTTCACAGAAGCGATATTATTCGCGCGCGACAAAACAACTAAAACGAAAAACCCAACCTGTAAGCCAGAAAAACTTCCTGACCATATTTTATCATTGATAAAATACAGGAATAAAATCCGTAAAGACTGGCAAAAATACAGGAATATCGTGGATAGACAATTGCTAAATAACCTCACTCACGAGATTAAACATGAAATAAATGAGTACAAAAACATTAAGTGGGATGAAAAATTGTCCAAATTGAACGTGCGCGACAATTCCTTATGGAATACAATACGCACGTTCAATAAAAAGTCAACACCTATTCCGATATTGAATATAAACGGAAAAACATACAGCTCGAACGCCGAACGAGCTGAAATTCTCGCGGACACATTCTATGAAGCTCACGAAATTCCCCAATCAAACGATAAAGTCCATAAGGATATTCTAGATAAAGTGGAAAATTATTTGGCTAACAATCCAAATAAAAAGCCAAGTCACAAATACTTAACCAACCCGGGCGAAATTCACAAAATCATCAAACGTCTACTAATAAATAAAGCTCCAGGCCTGGACGGCATAGACAATAGGCTTATTAAAAATCTATCAAAAAAAGCTATCGTCCAGCTAAACTACATAATTAACGCCATTATCAATATTCAATACTGGCCGACGGTATGGAAGACTTCTCTAATAGTTCCCATACCCAAAGCAGGTAAAGAATTACAAAATCCGGCTAATTACCGTCCAATTAGCCTCCTACCGAATCTCAGTAAGATCGCTGAGAAAATAATTCAACAAAAAATTCAAAAAGCGCTCAGAGAAATGAAGGTTGTAGATAACAACCAGTTTGGTTTCAAGGAAAAACACAACGCCATCCAGCTGATTTGTAAAATAGTCATTGACATAATAAAAAATTTCAACCAGAAAAACCACACCGTGATGTTGTTATTAGATATTGAAAAAGCCTTCGATAAAGTATGGTTAGAAGGTCTATTGTATAAAATGATCGAACTGAAACTACCAGACTTTGTTATTAAATTCACTCAATCATATCTATGCAACAGAAACTTTAGAGTCAAAGTGGAAAACGAGCTTTCCGGGTTCCGGGATATGAAGGCGGGCATCGTGCAAGGCTCGGTTCTTGGACCTAAATTCTTTAATATCTACGTTCAAGATATGCCAGAGCACGGTGAAACGACGTTAGCAAAATTTGCAGACGACACGGCGATATACGCTCATTCCGATCGAGCAGATATCGCAAACGAAAATATCAAACGCCACATGGAAGAACTTAACAAGTACTTCCATCGTTGGAAAATTAAATTAAATACCCGCAAAACCGAAGAAATCGTGTTCAGCAGGAGAGTCATCGATAAAAATATCTCTTCCCCGATAAAAATCGATAATTTCGAAGTGAAACCCACAAATATTGTCAAATATCTGGGTGTGCATTTAGATAGCCGACTAAACTTCCACACCCACATCCAAAAAAGCGTCCAAAAAGGCTATTTCGCCAAGAAAACTCTCCATCCTCTATTGTGCAGAAAAAGTCGACTCAGCCCAAAAAACAAAAAATTAATATACACTTCGATGATAAGACCGCTAATCTCTTACGCGGCACCTTCCTATTGCCATCTGCGTCCATCCCCACTGAGACACCTTCAAGTTCTACAAAACCGTATTCTACGCCAAATTACAAATCGAAATGTCTTTACAAGAATAACAACTCTACACGAAATGACTGATTTACCTACAATCAGAGAATATTTCGACGAAATATCTAACAAATTCTACGAATCCCAATGTCGAGGAAACCATGTCCTTCAGAATATTACGAAAACAAGAATTCATAATCAAAATTCTAGACATCCACATCCCCTTCCTTACCAATTCCTCCCCATCTACCTCAAACCCCTAAGATCAGGACATAACGACCTGAATTAATAAAAAAATTATTTTTTCTTTTTATCATGAAAATTGAAAATTGGATACTCAGAGGAACTCATCTTTTGTTTCAGCGAACGAGCCTATCACAGATATGAGAAATTGGACGACTTTCAATGTCCCGTGACCGACCACACAGACGACATGCGTTCCAGTCTTCACCGTAAACTTGCATTGCCCAATGGTATCGAGACCACCGACGGGCATATCAATTCGTGGGAGGGTGGAACCATCTCTAGTGACGGAAAGTCACGAGTCAGCGAAAGAAGTCCAATACACATTTTGTATATATTGTTGTAAATAATGTACATACTTTCCTGTCCCTTTTAATAACTAAGAGCAGGTTTTTTTATTTTATTTTCCTGACAATTCTAAGGCAATCAAGAAAAAACAATCTGTAAATACATTAAATCTTGTACATCTATATCTAATTGTCATAAAGATTGAATTTCAAATTTATATTTAGTTTTAAGAGAAACGAGGTCAATACTGACGTAGGACCCTTCTGTATATAATATTGAATTTTTATATATACCATGTATACAAAATTTTAATGCAAATAAAATTATTTTGAAGTTGAAGTTGAAGATCACCGAAGTCAAGCAGCGTCGGGCGCGGTTAGTACTTGGATGGGTGACCGCTTGGGAACACCGCGTGCCGTAACCTTTTCCTTTTTATTATATATTCCTCTCTTTTTTTTGTTTTACCTAAATCGTTGTCGCTGCCACATCGTACGCTGTTCGGATTATGGAGCCGTATGCGGAATATATTCCAACTCGTATCCGTCATAATCTATGTATATTTCAGGACGAACATCATTGAGGAAACGGGACCTCGGATGCTGGTAGGTCCTCAGGAACCATCGGACGGATTCGGTAGAATAACGAATCAGGTACGCGACCGCGATATTCGGACATTTCGAAATCCATACCGGAAGGTAGAGTTTCCCAACATAAACGAGACTGATCCGAGCTCACGTGCGAGCTATCGAACGTTCGAATAATCGTATAACCTTTTGGCGTTCGTAATTTCGCGTCGCTTGAGGCTTTCGGACGAGGTTCTCCGTATTTTTTTCGCGTTCGTCGCGACGACCCGGAACGTTGCGAATTCCGACTTCGATACGGTCCGGCCGTCCGTTCGATACGAAGTTCCTCCGTATCGGATATACGTATGACGAGGGGACGGGAGTCGATGGGCTGTAGTGGATTTCGCCACGTATCGATCGTACGGTATACTTTCGAAGCGTATCCGGACGAACGATCGACCGGAATCGAGAGGGCCGCGCGAAGGTCGGGAATTTCGACGACCGTTCCGGATCCGGGGAGGCCGGGCCGTCGTTCACCGTCCGACGGGCGATCTCGGGGATCGAACCGTCCTCCGGGGGCGGCCTCCGCCCTCTCGACGATCGATCGCGATCGATTAACCGGAACGATCCGTCGTACGGCGGTCTCTACGTTCGAACCGTCCGAACGGTCAATATGCCGTAAACTCCGTATGGCATTACCGATGAGATAGACTAAAGTCTAATTTCAGTTTGTATACGATATAATTATATGTATATACATATATTATATTAATAATATTATATCTACGTAGAAACGTACGTAGTCGTCGTATCGATCGTTGATAATATCGATAATTATCATGTCCTATATCGATGTTCAACAGCAGACGGGGGCGGCCACCCCCGCGTCTCCCGGCGGCAAGGCCTCGAAGAAGAAGACGACGACGACGTCGAGCGAGAAGAAGAACAAGTCCAAGACCGGCAAGCCGAGCCATCCACCGACCTCCGATATGGTCAACAACGCCATCAAAGGTCTCAAAGAGAGGAGCGGTTCCTCGTTACAGGCGATCAAGAAATATATCGGTTCCAACTACAAGGTAGATTCGGAAAAGATGGCGCCCTTCATCAGGAAATATCTGAAATCGGCCGTCGAGTCGGGATCCCTGATCCAGACCAAAGGAAAAGGAGCGTCCGGTTCCTTCAAACTGGCGAACGCCTCCGGCGCCGCGACGTCCGCGCAGAAAAAGTGCCGAAGAAGAAAGCCGTTAAGACGGGGGCGACCGCCGCCGCCGCGACCAAGAGGAAGACGGCCGCCGCCAAAACGAAATCGTCGTCCGCTGCTGTTGCGGCTAAACCTAAGAAGGCCGCCGCCGCCGCGAACGAGAAAAAACCCAAAGCTCCCAAGTCGCCGTCTAAGGCGAAGAAGATCGCCAAATCTCCGGCTAAGAAACCCAAGGTACCGAAGCCGAAAACTGTAAAATCCTCCGCCGCCGCTACCAAAAAGGCCGCGTCGCCCAAGAAGAAGAAGTGAAAACCACGTCCTGCTGATTAGGAAGAAGGATCGGGAATGCTAGCTAAATTGGCCCTTTTCAGGGCCGGCAAATATAATATTTCATATGGGTTTTACCTTCTCTCTCATAACGACGGTATTCTTCGATTTGATGATAATAATGATGCGATAACGATAATAAAACCGATCGATTCGAGACGTGTTTTCCAGGCTATGATATTGAAAAGAAATCAGTAATTCAAAACACTATGTTGAAACGTAGAAATATTCTTTAAAATTCTGGTGGGGTTTATTTCCCACCCTCTCTAGTGAACCTAGAGAGGTTCTGTTATGCTATTTATTCACGAAATCGATGCTTTACTTACAACAATACCAGGTTGCTAAGATTCCGAGAATAAAAAAATGATAAGTTGAACCACCTGAAATGGGAATGGTAATTTCGATCAGCAACAATTAATTTAATCTCAGAATAGTATCTAAGAAAAGGACGAAATATCCAACTTAACTTTCAGCAGAGAACGTTGCTGCAACAATTTATCTTCTCCACAGAAGAAACGTGATGAGGTGTTTATTGCGCGATGACAGATGAAAAAACGTACTTGATAACATACAAAATACTCCAAATGACTTGGTGAACAATGCTCAGTTCGGAAATCTTCCCAGTCAAATTGATTATTATCGACTCCAGAAGATATACGGAAAAAAATCTAAAGGATTGAACACGAAAATTATTAGCAAATACAGTTCAGATGAGTAGAAAAAGTCCAAAAGAATCTATAAATTTTTCTCGAAACTAGGAACTGTTAAAAGAATTGATCTTGTATATATGTTTAGGTATCTGTGAATGAGAGTCGAATCGAAGTTTACTATAAAATAAAATTTTGAATGAATAATTTGAATTCTGAGCCTTAACATATTATTTATTCATCGTTATGAAGCACAGATGTATGTGCGTGATTCTCTCTCTTCATCAGGGCCGAATGAATGGTGCAGCAGTTAATTATGTCCATCTGAAATTTGGTTTAGACCCCGATCCAAACAGCTTAATTGACACATTCGGCCTAGAAAATTTCGAAGCCAGCCATCATCCCATTCGATGTTTTTCAAATATTCATCGATGATTTTTGGCGCTCTTGTTCACCCGAACAGAGTGCCTATCATTTTGCCCGAATGTCTGTAATTTTGGAATATCGAGCTGAAAATGGTCTCAATCGATTGAGTTCGACTCCTGATGAAGAAATCGTGGCGAAAGTTGAGTCTGTCCGCCAGGCCGGCCGGCCGTATCCTCTCTAGCATCCAAAAGAGATGAGCTAGAGTTTTCAAATTTTCAGAATAGGTTAATTGTCCAAATATCTCGGTTGAGTTCGTTATTGGTTCAGTAGTTATGAGCTTCTGAAATTTTGTTTCCTCAATAACTACTAGAATATCCATCCGATCAAGTTTATACTTGAAATATTGTTATTGTTATTGTTACATCTGTATTACATCTGTGTATGACACGTTCTCGTTTATCAGAGATGAGGTGAAATTCCCCGGCATTTTTGGGCTGCTCGTGGTCGTTTTCTCGGTATCTGTTGAATATTTCGGCAATGCAGGGCATTCTGAGCTGCTGGCGTTATGAGGTCCGTGACAGTTCGTACATTGCACTGAGGCGCTGTTACGTGTCTTTATGGGGCATTCGTTCGTCAGGTGGTTACCGATGCTTTCTACACATCGAGGTTTTAAATTGCAGTTTTTGAGCCGTGTCCAAAGTTTCGACATCGGTAGCACTGCGATATTTTGGTTTTTCTTTTCGATGTAGTTCTGCCACTGTATTTTGACATGGTCTGTTCCGTGAATTTCCTTGAATTCTCTTGAATTTTATTTTTCTATACGTATCCCGATCTACTAACCTACCTACCTACCTACTTACGTACCTACCTACCTACCTACCTACCTACCTACCTACCTACCTACCTACCTACCTACCTACCTACCTACCTACATACCTTGCCAACCTACCTGGGTTTCAATTCGAACAACGCGGAATATTTTCTATAATCAATTCACACGAACGGGCATGGAATACGGCTGATTTCGAAATTTCCTCGACCGACGGAGCGGCGTCATTCAGA
>JARTUT010002402.1:0-28883 GCA_030674115.1 Micraspis discolor
CAACATCAAATATACTCAAAAACAGCTATGCGAATATCCTAGTCACCAAATATATAACTTAATTGCCAATTAGAACTACTGAAAATTTGAATCACCGATGATTTGAATTTACCGCTTCTTCTGTTGTACCTTGTACCATCTCTAGATCAGGAACCGTAAGAACAGTAACAAACAATTCCGAAATCAAGTGTTCCGACCACACGAACGACAAGGAACTCCTGTTCCGTCCCAGACGAACGGGTGGGAACCACAAATTACCAAAAATTACAGTTCCGAACTGCCACGCGAACAAACCTAAAGAAACTAAAAACTCTGACGATTTCTTTTCGGTAGATTCAAATAGGTAGAAATGCCGATAAATCTGCATCAGCAACACTATGATTTAAGTCAATAGTTTATGCGTATGAACCTTTCCGATTTTCGCTTTAGATCTTATGCTCCCACCTTATGCTCTGTACGTCTAATCATCTAGTTTGAAGTTTCATTGAATTACATGTCTTATTCTTGTGTTAGGATATCCAGTCAGATTATAGACGTGCTTCGAAGCACCGGGATAGTATTTTTGGAGCATTTATTTCGACCAATCGACACTAGCCTTTTTTTGAGCGATTGACAAATTGTGTCGGATCCAACGCGAACAACTTTTTTTGACGGTAAAATGTTCATGCAGTATTGAATGTATGCTGGTCTTACTAATCTCTAAAGTTGTCTCAATCTCACGATAGGACAGATGACGATCTTGCAATATCAGTTGGCGCACAGCATCAATGGTTTTCGAAACAACTGATTTTGTTAGACCTTCAGGAAATTCGTCTTGGAGTGAACTATGACCCCGGTTGAATTCAGTATAACATCGATAAACAATGGTCCTTGATGGAGCTCCATCGCCAGAAATTGAATTAAGTTCATCAATGCACCGTTGTTGAGTTGATCCACGTCGAGAGTTGTAAAAAAATGTTCAAGATTTAATTCCTTTTTTGGGGCGTGATGAATCTTTCAGGCAACCCTCGTATGTTGGTACATCGAATGCTGAAAGTTTGCTATTGGCAATCATAACTGCTTAGCCCAAGTCCACGAATGGAATTTGGGTGAACAACAGCATAAAATGAAAGTGAAATTCTTGCGTCTTTTTCCAAAATAGCCTCTGAAAACCATTAATTTCATTTATAATATCATTTATATCGACAAAACAACTTCCTAAATATACTGGAAATTTTATGCAGATTTGTTCAAGTATTGATTCTCGCTGAAAAATAATCGTAGACATTTATATTCAATCTGATAATTTATAAGCTGTTACAAACTAATGGTTCAGGGACCTTAAGACAAATGTCTTTACCTACCAACAGACTGAATATTGATCAGACAGACCAATTTACCTAATTGATCCAGCTGTTATCCAATGGAATCGATAAATCTATAGGTCATTTGTTGTTGTGAAAAAACTTTTGATTCGCGAATTCTATTTTTAATGAATGGAATTCGAAAGCTCCATTCTGATATGTTTCGTCCCATTCGATTGAATATTCATGTCACCATGGAAGACATCATTTCAACAACCGCATTGATGTGAATTATTGATATGACAATCGATGATTTTGGAGTTCTCATTTCATTTATGACTAGCTGTTTACCCACGGCTTCGCCCGCTGTGGAGCCATTAAATAAGTATGAGTATGAATTAGATATTGTCGTCACCGTCGGTAATACCAAAAGTAGAAACAAGAGGGTGCACTCTGTCAAATTATTACTGAAAATTTTGTTCACGTATTTCGAAGCGAAACCACAGAATCGCATAAAACGATTCCTCCTTGACTCAAAATCTCATAAGAGCAATGTAAATCGAGGCAACACCAATGAAATTACATTTCGTTATCACGTGCAATAAGATAGCCAATCGGTTCCTAGTTCCTGTAGCAAGAATATAAACAGAAAATGATTTTAATTGACATGAAGATGAATTTGGAAAAATCATTTTTTATTTATTAGGAAACATGAAAGCACGTTTCTTTCATCACAAGTGTTTCTGAACGACTTCCTTCAGGAACCAATACGCAATTTCGTGAGTAGCAATATTTCCACTGTTAATTTGTATTTTCATCATTTGCAATCTATTTTAATTTATTACTAAAATATCTTATAATTTAGAGCTACAACAATTCAACTGAGAAAATTGTAAAAGTTCACATCTTCTAAAATTTTAGGTCATTGCCATACAACTTTGAGGAAGAGTTCAATAACAGAACATTTATTTCCTGTGGAATATGTGTGAAGACCAGAGAGAATTCATAAGAAACAAGAAAATATCATTTGACACAATGGATGAATTAAATAGTAATGTTACTCACATATAATTCAACTAATACTGCAGTTTTGTAAACAAACGAATAAGAAATATCCTTTTTCAAAATCTTATGAGAAGAAGAAATTTTCTTTTAATTGATCTTATTATATGTGGATGAAAATTGTTTTATAAGCATTTCTTAAAAATTTTCAAGTATTTCCTAATACAAGAATGTAAGAATAATGTATAATATATTTTCATCAAAATTTTAATGGAACCATTATATTATGTTTGCAAGTTAGAAGTCCTTTGATTATTGATGACAAACTTCTTACGAAGAAGTTAATTTCTGTCTTATGAATTGTTTCACCAATTTCAAAGTTACACAAAATAAGCTGACGAATAATTGTAATCATAAAAGTTTGTGAATTTTGCTGATCAAATTTTTACCAATTCCAGACAATAATTTCACTTTCATGTATTGAATGTCTAAATAATGGGCTAAAACAAGAGGGCAACAAATAAAAAGGAAATTTTCTTTATAATTCATTTAATATGGTTACATCAAAAGTTAAAGAAATTCATTAAAAATTTGTAGTCAAGTTTCCTTCAGCATTATCAATCTTTGTTATATAATTATCTCGGTTCCATCTTAAGCATTCTCAGAACATAAAAAACATAAAAGAGCAATGTCATATTCTATAAAAATATTTATACATACAAAGGGATCAGATCCCTGAACTTGATATCCAGTTGAACGGTAACTTTTGGAAGAAAACACTTAGAAATATTAACTTAACATAATTCGTGCTGCAGTATATTGAACTTTCTAATTTTTTATTTTGCCTCTTGTTACATTCATCACTCTGTAAATTTTGATTTGCATACTTCATTATGTAAAAATTCTGATTTTTAAAAACAAATTTAGCATATATTTGTTGGGAAACTGAGCAAGAATGATGAAAAGGGATAGTTTTCAGCTTTTGGATTAGCAGTTGATGAGGAGATGTAGTGGCAGCGGCTTTCATGTTTTGTGATGTTTGCACATTGCAGTTTACCATTTGTGGAACATGTTTGAGTTCCTTATCGATTCCTATTCTATCGGTTTGGGTACCTATATTAAAGCTTTTCGGTCTCTTAAACAGGTTCAAAGTAGGAAAAGCCGTTTTATTTAAGTAGCGGCCAGTCATTAAATAAGGTTCGAAGTGATCACTGCAAATCCTGTTTTTTCAGAATTGTCGCATCGCTGCAGGCCAATTTCCATTGCAGGGCTCGTTGAGGGTCATCTGAACTGGGAAATCTAAAGAATCTCACACCCGAAACATTCGAACAGTACTTAACTGAACATCTTCCCTTGGTTTCACTCATTTTATCTACAAACCAGACTTCTCTGCAGAGCTATGAAAAAGCTTAATCCAAATATGAAAACCCGTGCGGAATGAAATTCTAAATTTTCTATACAAAATCAGCGATAACTTTTACTCCATATATCACACACATCATTAAAAATTTTCGAATGGAGGGAGAAGAATTCATAGACAAGTTACATAAAATATGCCATTTAATTCAAAGGTTTTGATTAAATTAAGGATCTGCTATGATTTTCAGAAATACCCGGTGAATTGTTTCGCGGTTTAAATTGAATTTGGAGAAGAGAGAGAGATATATCCTTCTCTTGTTAGTCCCGCCTCTTTTTCAACGATAGAATTCTCAAGGTCATTGAATCGTTGACGAGAAAAAGGCCGGAGTGCTCCATCTTTGTAAGTTAATCTTTGGTAATACAGTGGGACAGTATTACAGTATAAAGTTGAAACTTCATTACTGTAATGCTAGATGACGTTGAAGTAGCATTTTTGACAAACAATTTTCTTATCTTTTGTTAACTTTTTTTCTAATAAAAAGTGTCCTATGTTACTTCTAATACCTTCAAGAGTATATGTACAAAGTTGCATGATAATCGGTTATGTAGTTTCTGCGAGAAAGCGTAACAAACAAACTTACATTCGCATTTATAATAGTAGTATGATTGGGAACTGATTTCTATGCAGAACGATTGTCTCAATAGCGGCTTGCGTTGATTTCAATGTTCTCACTGGATTATATATACAGGGTGGTCATTTGAAAACGAAACAGACGAGATTACAGACGAAATCAGTTTTTTCGATAGAAATGCTCGGACAGGTCGATTTCTGTTTCCAGGAGACAACTTAAGATGTAGGTTACGGACGCATAGCGCTGCAACCCTTGCTGCTACAACCCTCACCCCCAATTTTTGAATAGGGAAGATGGGGTGAGTGATACCTCAATTCGAAGGTATTTTTATACTGATTTCAGCACAGTAATTGTTTTTTTTTCATTTTATGCATTAGTTCTCGAAATATTCTTAACTAAGTATTTGAAAATGAAGTGGTGTTTTCATGGCACTTGTAGTGTTTTTTGTGAAAAATCGACATTCTCTTCAATGGAAATCCGAAAATGATCACTGGTATGATAATATGCCCATTGGAAGAAATACGATTCAAAATTGGACAAGATCGTCTGCCGAAGCGATTGGATTGAATACAGAGGAAAAAAATACTAATCATTCCAATGGATCGACCGCGGTTAGTCGATTAGCCAAAAGTGATGTACAAGAACAACAGCTCATAAAAATGATGGGTCACAACCATGCCAGCTCAATAAAACCCTACTTGAATATTGACGAAAAACATCATAATCAAATTATTAACAGCATGCGTAGTGGAAATATCAGTTATAGCAAATAACACGTCTATGGATCGTATTTTAATTTTTCCAATTGTTCCTTTGTTAATTGCACCTTTAACTAAATTATTTTAGCTCTGTTTTTTCTATAGTAGGAAAAATTTTTTTATCCGGATAACCCTCGGACATAATATGATAAATGCTCAGAAATTTTATGACAACTTTCTCTCAAGCTTGTAGGCAACAGACCTCCGCCTACGGCGTCGGTCTGTTTCAAGCAACAAGCTTTCGAAATCTGTAATAGAATTTTTTCGAACAATTATCAATGCCCTTGGGTTGTTACTACTGAAAATGATCTATTATGGCACTAATTGTGCTCTTATGTTGGATATACAGGTTCAGGAATAGTAGTTACGCTAACTTCACGTACCCAATTTCTACTCCATCAATATCAAGCCGAAGAATAACAAATCATGTGACCCTTTAGATCCTGAAAAAGATTGGAATGTGTTAAATCACTCAATACAAATGTAGGAACACTCCTTGATCGGAGTTAATGGTGAAAGAAGAGATACCCTCGGAGATACCTTTAAAGATTCCTTGAGATGTTTTTCTAACTGCGACTTCATTTATGTCGTTCAGCACCTTCCTACTGTAAACACCGGATGACTAATGAGTCTTCTGCCAGATTATGTATCTGAGACTGTTCCGGTACGTCGAAAGCATCAGCGAAGCTTGAAAGCTCTCTTTATAGGCAGTTATCGAGAGTTCCTGGAAGTATCACAACAGAATTGAGACTGCCGCCAACATTGCAGCGTCCAAACGATTTATTATTCCTTCATAAGCCAGGAGAAAGGTCATAAAATCTTATGTAGAATGAAACGAGTACTGAGGAATGTGACAGAATAAAATCAATATATCAAGAATTATTCTCCCATGTGTATTAGGTATTTATTTCAGTTGAGCTTCGGTATCGGTTAAATGAAATAGAGAATAAAATGAAAAATGTATATACGGATAAACATTCAATACAAAACACTTGGCTGGGAGCTGCTACTTCACCCGCCGTATTCACCAGTCTTGGCTCCTTCCGACTACCATTTGTTTCCACGTATTGGCGGAGCAGAACTTTGATTCCTACGAGGAGGTCGAAGATCGGGTGTCTGGTTGGTTTGCTTCAAAAGACGAACCATTCTATTGGCGTGATATTCACAAATTGCTACAAAGGTGGTCAAAATGTGTAGAAAACAATGGTCAATACTTTGAATGAAATGTTTTTTTGTTTTGCCATTAATAATTAGTGTTTTATTTTCACAAAAAAAACGCTCATTTCATACCAGTATTCCTGATATAAATTAATTCATTTAGTGTAGGAATTAGCGTTATCCAAAACGTGCTACGCGGAAGGTTGGATTCATGCTTCTGCCATCCACATGTATGTAGTTCTTTAGGAGAAATGAGATCCTTACGAAAGTTTCGATAACACTTGTACCCAAATATTCGAAAATACGCACTTTTTCAGATGAACAAGAGCGACAAAAAATCCTATAATCCTGTAAATATTCAAACCATAACAAATCTATAAGCACTCTGATCAGGTGAACAATAGTCTTTTCCCGTACTATTGGACAATGTGGTGCAAATATGAACGCCTAATGAATGAACAAACCTATATCTCAAATTAGAAATAACAACTATATACTATAATTCCCGTTTTCTAAAAACTTATGTCAGTGCTTTTCTGAATTTTGACAACGTATATTATTTCAGCCACCGAGATTGAATTCTATCTCTATGATTTCCCGTTATGAAAAATTTTGATTAATATTACGCCAACTGACACTGATTAATGAGACCGGCATTTGTCAATCGAATATCGATCTTTTTTTATTTACAAAGAAAACAACAAAAAAAATCGCATCAACCACTTGGGTTATTAGCGATTGAGGCAATAGTGTTTACATAGTATTTGCTAAATCAATTGAATACAAGAAAGCTATTATATCAAAGAAATTACAGTTGGAGCCAAGTGCCTGTCGTCTTGTTGTTGGTAGGTTGTGGTTTATTCTCTCTGCTGAATATTGAGGACATTCTTCACTGTAAGTTTCGTATCACAGTAAGTGCATTTGGGTTCTGGTTTCTTAGCTAGTAGGTATGAATGAGTTAAAAGAAGTGTGGCCTATTCTTGATCTTGTTATGAGGGTCTGGACATTTCGTTGAGATGGAAGTGTTAACCAAGGTTTAATTGTTGGTTTTACTCTCCTCAGTTTAGATTGAGATGAATTCCAACGGGATTGCCATGCGCTAAGAATTTCATTCTTTATCTTTATATCATTCAGTTGTAGTATTTCTGGGTTCGATGGAGTAAGTTTAGTAGCATTTTTCGCACACTGGCCTGCAGCTTCATTTCCTTTTATTCCTATATGAGATGGAATCCAGATAATGATAACTTTCTTATTTTCGTCATGTATTTGTTTCAATGTTGTCTTAATTTTTGATTGTAAGGAATTCTTAGGGTAGATGTTATTTAAAGAATCGACAGCACTCAAGGAATCTGTGAGCAGGGCAAAATTAAGGTCGTCCGATGTTGAATCTTTAATATATATCAGTGCTTGATAGATGGCAAATAATTCAGCTGTGAATATCGATCATTGATGGCCATCGTTCAAAGAAAATCATCGGGACGTATGTCATTTTCTTTTTCTTGAGTAAATTAAAAAATGATCATATCTTTAGATGGAAAAGAGCTACGACAATGAAATTTGAGGATAAGTAAGATATCGATCACCTCAATATATTCACGAATTTTTATTGAAATCCGAAAATTATCTTATGAGATAGTGAGGATTAAAAAATTTTTTGGGAATTTTTTAAAATTTTCTAGCGTGACGATTTCTGAGAAATTTTGCGAACCGTTTTGTTTCAGCCTCCTCAACGATATTTCTAGTATCAACTTGTTGGGATGGATATTCTAGTAGTTATTGAGGAAAGAAAATTTAAGATGCTCATAACTACTGAACCATCCGACGGATTTGGCCCAATAACGAACTTGACAGAGATATTTGGACAATTAACCTATTCTGAAAATATGAAAACTCTAGCTGATTCCTTTTGGATGCTAGAGAGGATATGGCCGGCCGGACAGACTCAACTTTCGCCACGAATTCTTCATCAGGGAGTCGAACCCAATCGATTGAGACCATTTTCGGCTCGATATTCCAAAATTACAGACATTCGGGCAAAATGATAGGCACTCTGTTCGGGTGAACAAGAGCGCCAACAATGTTTGGAAATTGTGTTAAATCAGTCAAAATTCACTTAGGGGTTATAACTTTTTTAAAATTCAATTAACGAGACATCAGTAGAATCATGGGATGTAGCGGCAGAAATGAGTTGAAAATTATTAGGCATTGGTTTCTTGAATTTCTATAAGTTGACATTTTTCAACAAAAATTTTATTTTTAATAAATATCTTGTCTGAAAAGTCAATCACTGCCTGCATTGAAAATGTATAAAACCCCGAATCTTTTTTTCTCATTCCGTCGAGTTTTTCAAAATTCCGATCGATTGAATCAAAAACGGCTGAATGGATTAATTTGGCTCTTCGTAGGGTTTTTAGAGACATATCTAACTGTAAAAGGAACAAGTGGCATTATCACTTTCCTCAATATTTTCGATCCAGTGCTTGATTTTCCAGAAAGCACCAATAGTCATTTTTTTGTTGAATTTTTAATATCATGTGACGGAAGGAAAAAAATTCTGTTTGAAAAAGAAATAGACAGGTGTTGAAGGATAAATATTCAAGTTTTTAAATCTACTTTTAACTTTCTGTGTTATAATTGGTTGCTACGATATAATCAACAACAAAAGGTTTATTTTTCAGTTGAAGATCAATATCTCAATAGGACATAGCCTACCGAGGTCTTTAAAGAAAGAAATCGAAGCTGAATGAACATTCATTGTGGTTAGACAAAAACAAATATTTTCATTCTTGTATACAAAAAAGACATTATTTCTAGGTTACTCAAGAACCACTCATTTTAGAGTTCCAAAAACGAGGTACTTGGAGCTACATATTCCATTTTTCTTTATTTTTTTCTCTCGAAATAATGGTGTGTTGAAGATCGCAGAACAATTTGGAATTTTTTTTGACATATTTCTCTGATTCAGTATATATATATATATATATTATTTGATCTTTTGGCTTACAATATTTAGTTAGCAAACAATGAAGCATATGGATCAGGGGTGTGTGACAAAAGCCTAGGGAGAAAACCCCAGTGGAAAAAACCCTGCTTCCCCGCAAAAGTGTGAAAGTATAAAAATAAGCCTAAATATATTTTAGGGCCTTCTTTCTTCAAGGGTGGTCTTTTATTGATGGAAACAGAAACCTCTTCATGTTGCCCACATCGAATCTGTAAATAAAAAGTCAAAAGCAGAAAAAAGAACTGAATAACAGTAATACGTATTATATTCGTTTGAAACGATCATAAACTGTCCAAATTTTTCTTGGAAGATCAAAAAAAGGAATTTTTTCAGAAGGATCAGAAACGAGATACTAATTGAACATTTCGTAAGAGATCCACTCAGTCTTCCATAATTCTTTATCGCTTATGTTCATATTGAAGAACGTATTATGCCATTAATGGTTTACGTGATTTCGATCTGGGAATTCTATTTTGTGGAATATATGAAATAATTGGGAATAAATTGGGAAAAGAATGATATTTGTTCCACTAATTCATGAGAACCATTTATTAATTCTCACATCTTCAGACAGACGTCCTTTATATCCAGTTTTCGCTACATTTGATGAACAGGTTGATTAAAATTCACAAACATCTGACCGAATACTGAAGAGGCAACTTGAATATTTCATGGATCTTCACATTTAATGGTTTTACAGTGGTTAAAACAAGAAGTGGATCGATTTCATTAGAGATTGTGTGGGTATATATTGTTGGATACGAATTTATGTTCATCTTTGATACAACTGTATCCTCAACGAAATATCATTGATGTTAAAATAAAGAATTAAAATTCAAATTAAAACGAATAATCTATCTTAAAATGGAGATGAGGATCCATATTCATAACAAAACTATTTAAGCATTTAATATGGTATAACTTGCTTTTTGAAATGAATGAATCAACAAATTGAAAAAAACAATTCCGAGTGGAGTTTGCCAAGTATTGATGTTGAAGTTATGATAAACGCGAATTCTATGATCTTCTTCAAGTGCAGTGTCTTCTTCGAACGTTGAATCATACACGCTATCTGTATACGAGGGTTTTTTATATTTCGGGTTTGGACAACCCTAGTGTTGCAATCTGCCATCTGACAGCTCTATCGTAAAACATGGCATTTTTTGAGGTTAAACCTAGTCAGATATTTTGACATACGAGCGCTATCTACATCGTTTATAGTCACTAAAAGATTCATCTTGCCCAAAAAATGGAATTAGGTCGTGAACATGTTCGTGCAATTATTTTTTACAACTTTCTACGTGGATTAACTCAACAACAGTGCATCGATGAACTTAATTCAATTTCTGGCGATGAAGCTCCATCAAGGGCCAGTGTTTATCGATGGTATGGTGAACTCAATCACAGTATATGGACCAAGCAGTAGTCGCACTCCGTGGATTTTGAACTGAAATCGCTTACACCAAAGGGAACTCGCGCATTCCTCTCTGCGCATCTAATCCTATCGACTGCGAATTTAAAATTTGATTATAAAAGGTTATTTCCGTTATCTGAAAACTTAAATATTTTGATTCAAGCTGGTAATAAGTTTTCACAGTGATATTTAGAGTGTATGGACCATTGTTTAGTCTATATATAAATATATAAAAATTATGACTCCGCTCATAATGTAACCGTAAATGTAATCACATTTCCTCATTAACAGAACGCATTCAATAAAAGATATATTGTTTTATTGTGGTTTTAATATCACTTTAAAAGAAACAGTAATTAGTGATGAAATTTACTCAATAGTTTACTCAGGAACAGCCTCTGAAACTTGGGGATCATTTTTGTCGTATGAATCCATAGAGGAAACGGGACTGTTTCAGTCTTTGAGATGTAGATGGCGCGCTTTCAGGAGAATACTTTGGAGTGCCTCACAATATTCTTTGAGTACTGACAGCCCCCTTTAAGAGTTCAGTGCTACACTGTGCTGATGAGAGTCAAAACACGTCGAAACCGGTCCACAGTTGCACTTGAGGTCTTGAAACTCTGGGACATCATACGTCAAACGTGACCAACGCGCACTAGGGAAAGACAATTTTTCATTGTCGTTCCTACCATTCAGTTATCTGTCTATGGACCAGCGTACATTTAATATTAGATGAACATTCGACCGTCAATAAATTTTTTTGCGTTGGATCCCACACAATCTGTCAATCGCTCAAAAAAAAAAAGACTCGTGTCGATTGGTCAACATCGGACAGTTGGATGAGTCCTGGATTTACGCGTATGAACCCGAAAGTAAACAGCAGTCGACTGTATGGGTGTTTCAAGATGAGCCAAATCCAACAAAGGTTGCTCAAAAACAACTAGGCAACCTACTGCAGTATCCATCTTCCAAATTTAATTTTGATATATAACTCCAGAGATATTTACTTGGTTCCACACATTTACCCATCACTGTATAGAATGAATTAATGAAGACATTGTTTTCCACTTCAATGCCTAAACCTATAGGTAGTAATCATTAATCATATTTTTAATTCAGATGCTAGTCTAGACTGTCGAATATACAAGAGAAATCAATTTGTTTTCGGTTTTAAAAACCTCCAATCTTTTTCGCTTCATAGTAAGATTAATTCGCTAACAAGACCGTGAGTATTAAGTGACTGATCGAATTCTTTGTTGTTGGAAAACAACCGGGAAAATTGTTCACAGCTGCTGGCCGTGAATTTTGTGTGTTGTGTAAATTTAGCATACCACATGCGAATGCGTTTGAAGATTGATAACTGTAAGACCTTTGTTATCTTGACAAATTATTCTAATGATATTGAGGGTAACAGTTTGAAAATTTTCAGTGGAAATATCTTTGAAAGCAAAAATTAAGAAGAACATAATTTGGTACGAATGTTACAGGTATAGGCAGGGTCTGTCAACTCGAAGAATTTTGACGATGCTTTTAGTTCAGTGGCGTTAGTATCGCATCAACAGGAATTTTGTGTGATTATATTTTTATTTGTTTCTCATTTGTAAACGTCAGTTTACAAACTGACAGTTAATTTGAAAAATTTTTACAAGTTAATAGTATTATTTACATTAGAAAATATTGTTTTATCGTCATACAGGGTAGCCATTTGAAAACGAAACAGACGAGATTATAGAAGAAATAAGTTTTTTCGATAGAAATGCTCGGACAGGTCGATTTCTGTTTCGAAGGGACAACTTAAAATGTAGGTTACGGACGCATATCGCTTCAACCCTTGCTGCTACAACCCCACCCCCAATTTTGAATAGGGAAGATGGGGTGAGTGATACCTCAAATCGAAGGTATTTTTAAACTGATTTCAGCATAGTGATTGTTTTTCATTTTATGCATTAGTTCTCGAAATATGCATGCGTTAGTTCATTTATAACTTAAATTAATTTTTGCGAATAATTGACATTTCGTGCTTCCGAAACACCAAAATTTCCGTACTTGTATTTAAAATTGCAAAACATCCACCACTGGGCAAATGATGTCATACCGTACGTGTTAATGCTCCTAGGGTCAGATGTTCGACTAGCTGATTTATTCACTGAAATCATTCTCAACTGTACGGTATTAGAAAGATTTGAAGTATTGATCTAAGAAATAAGACTTCTCGAAGTAAAGTAAATAATTTATCAAAAACTCACATCAATCAATTAAATATTCAAATTGTTCACCATTAGCTTCCATACAATGGAATAAGTTTTGTTCGAAACGATGGCGCACATTTTGCAGCATTTCTGTACTGATTTGACGACATTCGTTCACTATAGGTACGTCTTCTTAAATCTTCTATGGAATCGGGCTGTGTAGAGTACATTTTACTCTTCAAGTGTAAGAAAGAAATCTAATGGTGAAAGATCTGGCGATCTGGCTGGCCATTCAGTGGGACCCCTTCTTCCAATCCACCGATTTGGAAATCGGTGCTGCTGAAACACAATCTGATCTTCCACATAATTTCCAGCATTGTTTTCAATAATTTCCGTCAAAATTGGATCAATGTGATTTTCCAATAAGTCCAAATACATATCCGACAATGTTGTCACCAAATATTCCAGCCCAAACATTGAGTTTTTCTGGTTGTTGAGTATAAACTTCGTGGAACAATCTCGGATTAGCATCGGCCCAATAACGACAATTGTGTCGATTTACCGAGCCGTTTAGAAAGAACGAACACTCATCGGAGAAACAAACATGGTGCAGATAATTGGGATTAGCAGTTACTCGTTCACTCATTGTATCACAAAATTCAACACTACGGTCAAAATCATCTTCATTTAGTGCGTGTGAAAGATGGATTTTGTAAGGATGGAATTCATGATGCTTCAAAATATTTTGAATGGTTTTTTTGAAGCTCAAAATGTCGATTTTTCACAAAAAAAAACACTACAAGTTCCATGAAAACACCATCATTTTCAAATACTTAGTTAAAGATATTTCGAGAACTAATGCATAAAGTGAAAAAGCAATTACTGTGCTGAAATCAGTATAAAAGTACCTTTCAAATGAGGTATCACTCACCCCATCTTCCCTATTCAAAATTCGGGAGTGAGGGTTGTAGTAGCAAGGGTTGAAGCGCTATGCGTCCGTAACCTACATCTTAAATTGTCCCCCTCGAAACAGAAATCGACCTGTCAGAGCATTTCTATCGAAAAAATTGATTTCGTCTGTAATCTCGTCTGTTTCGTTTTCAATTGGCCACCCTGCATATGTTGAAAAGCATGGTACAATTGTTATTTTCAGTTACACAGATTTTTGATGATGAAAGAATTGATACTGATGATATGAACCATCTGTTGACTCAGAAACTGCTGATCTCGAAGATTGCAGAACATACAACTAAACGTCATATTTCTCAATAAATTTTTCAAGGAAAACAAACCTGCGAACAGGGGAATTTTCTTTCATTTCAAGCAGCTTTTCAGCATAGACAGACCATTTTGCCCATAAAGTATTAGGGCTGAATCTAGCTGATAGTTGATTAAAGTAGACCAACAAAACATCTTCAGTTACTGTCCATTGAAATGTTACATTTTTTTAGGCTTTACCTTGCGTTTTTAGAGGACGCAATTTTATTTTTGATGTGTAGGGGGTCAGTGTAAAGCTAAAACCAAGTTTGTGGGGTCGCCGCCCTTGTCCCACGGCCGCCATCTTGAAAATAGGGGTTGAAATGGTATTTACGATATATCTCTTAAACTATTTATTTTATAAAAAAATTTATTAACATTTTTGTTGCAAATTAAATTCTCTACAACTTTGCTCCAGTAACTTTTTGTCGTAGAACTATAAATAAAAAAGTTATAAGCGAAAATCGAGAAAAAAATTTATATTTTTCGATGTAACTTTTTTTATCATTTTACGAAAAAATGATGTCTGACCATTTTTGTACATCGTTTTTGAGGAACAACTTTTATTCGCATAATTTTTTCATTAAGTCAATAGCTAAGGTTTTACAGCGCTCCGAAGTGAGTACTATTTTTCAGTACTCTTAACTATACCTATATTATACGTGTGTACCTATAACATGTCATCAGTTATTGTTTTTTTTTTTTTTTTTTTACTTTATTATTATAACTTTTTTAATTACAAATTTTGCAATCTTATTAATAATTGATTATTGACTCTTTTCCCCACCACCCATTAGGTAGAGTCTAGAGGCGCGTTTTTTTTACGTGGTATCCCCAATAGGCATAATACACGGTGATTTTCTAAATTAGAACTACTCCGTCCTCAGTCGATTCGATGGGCCAGGCTGCGGCTCAGCATCTGATCGGCTTTCTGAATTAAATACCAGTGGGAGAACTGGAGAAGGAAGGGGTGTTAATGTTGGCGGTTCATCATCAAAGTCATTTTCATTTATTAAATCTGAGAGTTCCATTACGTTGCTGCAAGTCTCTCCAGAACAATGGAAGCACACTGCAGAACATTTCATTCCTGCTTTTCGGCATCCACACATCGCTCCACAGTTTCCTTTGCATTTGCATAGGATCAATTTTAGAAGCTTAGGGGGTGCTGGAGGTTTAGAGTTCTGCACTGGCATCAATAATTTTCCACATTTTTGCAGCCCCAGTCTTCAGGATCATTATAATCACCACGCCACGACTGGACCTGATGGTAGACTCGGAAAGTATGAAAGCGAGCTGTGTTTTGTGTTGGAGGAAGTGAGGATAAGTTAAATGTACTTTTTGTCACTGCCTTGGCGAATTGTTTGTATCTTAGGCTGTCAAGAGAATTATCATCTTTATTACCACCGTATAAAGAGATAAAAAACGTTCACCAATTACAGTGAGCAAAGCAGGGTCAACTCTCTTGTTAAGAAACAAAGCCGTTCCACTTGCAAACTCTAAATGTTTCTCTAGGGTTTTCACAAATTTCATTTTACCGATATTGTAAGGAGCTGAAGTTGTGTCACATCCGGAAAAAGCATGAAGAAACAGCAAGTTATTTGCAATGACATCTCCGTACATAAAACCTGAGTACTCACTTCGGAGCGCTGTAAAACCTTAGCTATTGACTTAATGAAAAAATGATGCGAATAAAAGTTGATCCTCAAAAAACGATGTACAAAAATGATCAGACATCATTTTTTTCGTAAAATGATAAAAAAAAGTTACATCGAAAAATATAAATTTTTTCTCAAATTTCCGGAGATTTTCGCTTATAACTTTTTATTTATAGTTCTACGACAAAAAGTTACTGAAGCAAAGTTGTAGAGAATTTAATTTGCAACAAAAATGTTCATAAATTTTTTTATAAAATGAATAGTTTAAGAGATATATCGTAAATACCATTTCAACCCCTATTTTCAAGATGGCGGCCGTGGGACAAGGGTGGCGACCCCACAAACTTGGTTTTAGCTTTACACTGACCCCCTACACATCAAAAAAATAAAATTGCGTCCTCTAAAAACGCAACCTAAAATGTAACATTTCAATGGACTATTTCGTGCAATCGTAATCTGTCTAAAATGATTGCCAGAGAGAGATGCTAACTCTCTTTGGTTTATGAGCTCATCAAATTCAATGACTGCATTCAGCATTTCCAGTTGTTGTTAGACTGTGTTACCCTCCTACAGATATTGCATTTCTGACTTAGATTGAAATCGCCAGCATGCGAGACCTACATACCATATCAATTTACACGTGGTATGAATTATTTTCTTACTTGCAGGTATACCACAGGAATTGTCTATTGTCATTCAGAATCGAAGGAAGTCGAGCCACTTTTGAGTTTTTAATTTCGCAAAACAATTTATTTTGTAGTTAGGTCTTTGAAGCATCTCATTTTGTCAGGTTGCATGTGAAAAATTTAGAAAAGCATTAAGGTAAGGGGTAAGCTTTTGCTCTGGAACAGCGTGATACAATCGCCATGATGAATAAACAATGTTCCGATTAATATTTCCTTGTTTTTTAATAACGACATTTTTGTCCGACAGCTGGTTGTCACCAAACATAAGTGTATCTTATCAGTGTCAATGAGAATCATCTCAAAACTTCAAGATACATGCTTTCTTAATCATCGAGTGAATACAAAGTCAAATAGTTACTTCTCCAGCGACGTCGAATTAATTCTATTCATGCCTGAAAAATCGAATTGAATCTAGAATGCAAATTAAGGCACTGATGGTGTGACAAACCGAGTGCTGTAATCCTAATTTAGGAAATGATGCATCTAGCTTTCAGACGATGCCGATTCCTGTTTTAAAACCAGTTTCGGTGTTCTAAAACGAAGGCTTTCCACAGAATTCATATATTATTCATAGTTTCGGTGGCATGTTGAAAGTTGTGAATGAAACCGCTTATATATATTTTTGATGACGTTTCACTACGCCATGAATCTTTGAATTACAAATTTGAATGGAGAGATTGTTTAAGTATCACGAATATGAATTTTCTTGAAAGGATTCTTATCAACAACTGCATTCCTTTTTTACATCCTGATGTCTTCATAAAGAATGAAATAGAATCAGAATACAAAGACATGGAAGCAGAAGACAAACCTGGATTTCGTGCAGGAAGATCAACAATAGATCATATATTCACATTAACACAAGTGATAGAGAAGAAAATGGCTCGAAATCAAGAAGTTCACGTTATTCGTTATTCGTAGACCTGAAAAAGGATAATGTTTCCCTAACCTGTAAGAAATTGAGTTTGATCACCTAAATTTGATTCTGAAAAATCACTAGGTGTTCTTAAATGAAAAATTTTTTGTTGAATCATAAATATGAATCTATTCTGTTTAGACTATAATTACTGATTACTGAACAGGAGTAAATTTTGGTTTTTATAATCAGAGTATCTGTTTTAATTACGTAAAAAAACATAAATATTGAATAATGGTTATTCATAGATTATGTCAAATTTTAATACCTTAACATAGAATATTAATTTATAACCGAACCCCAGGAGAGAAAAAATAATCATTGCAAAGGTTTTTTAAATGAAAGATAATATCTGTAACCATTATTGATCTTTAGTTATAATTTTCCTCAGAATAACTAGAGTGAATTATTATCATATTAAAATGTTATTATAACGTCTCTGTGGTGGGTGGTTCCCAATAAAATAGTGTTCTGTGGTTCCTTGTTGTTTTGATTCTGTTTGAAACTGTCAACAGTTATTTGTAGCTTTCATTAAAAAAAATGTGAAAAATTTTGTGAGGATAATTTCGATAGTTTGAAATTATTCAATTCAGTATGGAATGATTATGGTCAGAAAATGCATTCTATTCTGATCTTTCTTGTTTATGAGTTTATAGCTTCCAGTTTCAATATTGATTGAATTTCAATTAACCATGCATCATAACAAACATTCAGAAATATTAAAACTAAGTCAAATTCTTTAATCTCCTAGGTTTGTGAACCAAGTTGAATCGGTATATGAAATAAAGTTGTGAAAAAACTTTGAAGCATTCTTATGTTAAAATAGATATAATTTGATGAACCCTGAAAATCTGGAGCTATAAAGAAACCAGCTCTTCATAAAGACAAGTCTTCAATTTAACAGGTCCTTATAGAAAATAGATTACGTATTTCAACTCCTATTACGATATACCGAAGTACCTATGTGAGTGATGGAAGACTTATTCTCTATTTATTATGGAATATTACTCTGGTTTAAATATTAAACAAGGTGCTATGGCAATTTAGATTTTGTGGTGAATGTAAGACAAAAATTGTTCAGTGGTTAATTTCATCTATGGTGTTTAGTGGTGGAACCATAGACTGGAGAGATTTCCCCAACCTTTTGTAGAAATATTTGATAAAGACATAAAATATGGCAACATGGAACAAATCTGATTATTGAATCATTTCAGCACAGAGTTGGATTAGAGAAAATCAGAAAATTTGGACAAAATGATATCGATTCAATTCCTTTCAACTTCAAATATCTCAAGAATGGTGCAATTTAGGAGAAAAGATGAAGAATGATTTTATATGCAAAAAGACTAATGATTCCATGAAGTACAAGATACGGACCTTTAGTTCAAGCGATGTTTGTTTTTCATGCAATTTAACCAATCTGTAGCGTAGTAGTGAGAAACCCACAAGAAATAGAATAAATCTATTGATGCCAAAATATGCACGAGTGTTATCAAAAACCTTCTACAAGAGATCATTTCAAGTGATATTGTCGTTTGAATATTACAGGTGAAAATGCAATTTTTTATTAAATTTTAACACGCTATATTTGAACAGGGCCAGATTTGGAAAAATGTTATACGAAGAAAATGTTTCTTTTGACGTCAAGAATCTATGGTTAAACTTAACGCAGTGGTATATATGTCTTCTTTGTTGGATTTCGAAACAATTCTCTTCCAGTTCACAACAAATATTAAAAATACATATGAAATTGACGTTTAATCAAGGTTAAAGCATTTCAGACCAAATTCGACTCGAACCTGCATATCCAAATTGCCGGTCTGGCTCTCCTCAGTAGCTCAAATGGTTGAGCGTCAGACCTTCAATTTGGATATGCAGGTTCGAGTCTCATCCGAGGATGCATTTTTTCCAGAATTTCAAATGTCGAATTTCGTCTGAAATGCATTAATCTTAATTCTATGATTAAAAATACAATTCGTTAAATAATATCTGAATTCCTCGGATAGGTAACCATTAAATATGTTTCAGCGATTCGCTTTCATTTAGTACTCATCTTAAAACTGATGTTGACGTCTCCTGTTTATTTAATTAGTTTCCGTTCGGAAATTGCATTGGGAAAAATAAATGCATATACGTTGGCTATATGCCATGTGGCCTTTGGCATTAATTCGTTAGTTTGAAATCGTCAGTTTTAGATCAATCAAACCGCTATAATTATTATAGAATTACTTTTGGGCTATAACCATCATCTATTATTGTTTTTGTACCCAAGCTTCTAATTTCACGAAAGTTTCAACTTTCACAAATATCAAATTGATAGATTTGAAGAAAGTGTTCTTTTATCTCAGGATCCCATGTTTAATGTGGTAGTCAAAAACACCCTGTATACCTTAAACCATTCAATACTACAGACTAAGTTCAACCACACTATCGAGTTGATAAATGTTGGTAAGTCCAACACAAAAAATAACACATTTTGTAATAGTTTCCAAATCTATTAAACTTGTTTTCCACACCGTGGACCAGCTTGGATTTATTCGTCTGTAAGTTTTATTTTTACATTCTAATTGAATTATCAACTTCCCGTGAACAAGATATCTGTGTTCTGGTTCTAGTATAAATCTGCCTAAGATGTCGGCGAAACTTCGCGGGATAATAAATAAACTGAACCTCCCGAAAATATTGATGACCGCCACCTAAGCAGCCGCCTCTGGCGTGTCCGATGGGAAGTCAAAATAGCTTTTTTGAAAATAAGAATTAATTGGTACGAATGAGTTCCTTTTATCCGTTGGTGATTTATTGTATATGTCTGGGAGACCAAGAAACAATATTATTCAGATTGAACGGACGACGATCTATCCTAATTCCTAACGAGAAAGTGTTAAATGTTTTTTTCCTGAATGCTTAGTTAGCGTGCCACTGCCAACTGTTTTTATGTGATAGGAAATAAATTGGGATGTCCTTTCCAATCCGTAGACAACGCTTTACGGTAACTAATGAACATTTTTCACTTAGATATTACATAACTGTGCGAGGATTGCCTAAACTAAACGCCCTCTGAATACGAATAAAAGAACATCAGAAGCTTCTACGAGTACTAGACAGCGACAAATCCAGGTTGGTCCAACATGCTGTAGATGAAAATCATGGTATAAAGTGGGATGAAGCATCAATAATATCCAAAGAAGAAAACTTGCAAGAAGAAAAATCAAAGAAGCAGCATTTATGAAAATAACACCTAATTCCATAAGTGCTCCATCTATAGATCTGCCAGAAGTTTGGACGCCGATAGTTCGATCCAACTTGAAAAGATCATCATATCACAGATGAGTATATAACATCGTTCATTTTCTTTCATGACTTCTGTCAATATTGACTTTTTTAAAATTGATAATTTTCAAAAAGTTTTTTTACTTTTCCTCCTTGATAAAGGTAGAAGATGTCTATCGAAACGTCGGAAAACATTATATCCACAATAGATGATGGTAATAGCCCAAACAATCATTCAACACGAGCTCCATCATCAACAATATCTCGTCATAACCTTTTCTAATCAATTTTTAAATTCGCGGTCGATAAGATTAGATGCGCAGGGAGGAATGCGCGAGTTCCCTTTGGTGTAAGCGAATTCAGTTCAAAATCCACGGAGTGCGACTACTGCTTAGTCCCTATACTGTGGTTCAACTTTACACCACCAAGGACGTTCGCCATGGACAGGAACAGGTGGTATTCACTTGGCGCTATGTCCGTTGATTCGACCCAGAAGGTTTTTTGCGTCAAATCATGCAGCACCCAAACATCGAGCTTTTTGTATCCAGCTTTCTACATATGGTTCAAAATGATGATGTTATCCAAACCACGACCTTTGGGCTATGCAGGGGTCGTTCATGCTTTCGTCTCGGATTCTCCACTGCCCAGTACCGACAATTCTGCTTATTAACATGACCATTCAGGTGAAAATTTGCTTCGTCACTAAACAGTATGTTGTTAAAGTTGTTAAATCGCTGCAGCATTTCGTTCGCAAAATTCAGTCGATTAGCATAGTCCGCATCCTTCAATTCTTGAACCAATTGAATTTTATAGGCTTTTAGATGTAAGTCTTTCTTTAAAATCGAATGTAAAGACGATTTTTTGATGTTCAACGCTTGGCTTCGCTTTCGGATGGATAAAGACGGATTTTGACGAACCGACGCCTCAACTTCTTCAATTGTTTCTTCATCGCGAACTGAACGAGGACGACCAGAGTTTTGAATTTTAACTGTCGCACCTGTATTCTCGAACATCCTGATCCATTTCCTAATGCTATCGTCACTTGGCGCGTGGCGTGTACGATATTCCTCACGATAGAGACGTTGAGCAGTCACTATTGAATCACCATTACGATAATACGCTCGTACGCAAAATGCGCGATGCGTCCCCGAGTACTGTTCCATCGTGACTAAAACTCCACAAAATGGCGGACGCCACGAACCCCTCCCCGCTCCCATTAGTTCCGAATATGGCGCGAAAACAAATACCCGATACCCTTTCTGGACACCTTGTACAATATCGCAAGAAATTATCGACTCCCTTACTGAAAACAACTTCAAACATATCTTTTTCAATAAGGAGTTTGTACGATTTATGTAACCTTCAGTGTGAAACATGGACATCGTCCATCTCATATTATTTTTCCAACCACTTATTTCCTTCGGCGAACTTCATACATGTCTCAATATTAATGTAATCAATTAATCGAATAGAAAATTCCTCTCGACGAGTATTTTTTGTCTGATTGATGGAGTATAAATGTTAATGACCTTGTTTATCGATGACAGTAATTAAAGAACTCTCGAGGTATACGAGAGGCGCTACACAGAATATGAATTATAGGCGGTTTGATTACCAGGGTTGCCTTTTATATTTTGGGATTAAAGAACAAATAGCTATTAAAGCGTGTCCCATCTAACGTTTCGAATTCAAACTAACGATAATTTGACATTGGAGACGTCAACTGTCATCGGAGAAGTGTCACATATTTAGTAATAAGTCTGACATTTATGAAATGTGTCGCTATTCGCTTGAGGAAATATCAAAAATTATTTCCAAAGTGGTGAATCGACAACGCAAACTGTGCGAAATTTGAAAAAATATTTGACAAAACAGATTTCCATCGGCGGCATATGTGCGGAAATTTGTGAGTCGTGTGCACGAAACTGGATCACTGTTGGATGAAACAACACGTAAACGTCCATTTCCAGCAACCGAAAACATCGCTGCGGTGGAACAAAGTGTTCGTGAACGGCCATCCACATCGAGCGCAAGAGTTGCACCTTTCTTGGTCAACTACGCACTGAATTTTGCGCAAAGACCATGCCCTGAAGCCATATAAAGTTCAATTGGCCCAACAGCCCAAGCCAATTGATCATCCGAACCGTCTACGGTTCGCAAATTGAAAGATCATTTGGCCGAAGATGGGGGAATTTTATCGAAAAATCATCTTTTCCGAAGATACTCATTTCTACCTCGGCGGTTATGTTAATAAACAAAACTGCCTTACATGGGGCACAGAAAACTCGCACGTCGTCGAGGAGAATCCGATGCATCCACAATGAGTGACTGTGTGCGGACTTTGGTCCAACGCCATCATCGGCCCATTTTTCTTCGAAACCGTCCACGGCGACCGCTACCGTGCTATGTTAACTGATTGGATTTTCAGTCAAATGGAAGAGTACGATTTGGACGATATTTGGTTTCAACAGAGCGGGGTTACTTGCCATAAAGCCCATGTTACGGTCGATGTTTTGCGCCCCATCTTCGAAAATCGCATAATCAGCAAAAATGGTGATGTGAACTGGCCTCCAAGAAGCTATGATGTAACACCGTTAGACTATTACCTTTGGGGAACGGTCAAACACGTTTGTTACGCCAACAAGCCATGCACGATTGCTGACTTGAAACATGAAATTAAAGTTGCCATTGCTGTCATAAGGCCAGTAACAATCGAAAACTGTGCTGAAAAATTGGACTGATCGAATGGGTTACTGCCAAGAAGGCCTTTGTGGACATTGTCACGGTTTCAAAATTCCCGCTCTAATTAGTACCTGCAGACCGAACTGGTGGCGTTAGTTGCAGTAGTTTACCAGCTTATCTCGTACGTTGCAGTGGACGGTTGTCGGTGGTCCTGTTCTGTGCATGTGACGTAGGTTGTCAATTACGTCGTTCTTTCCGCATTTTTCGTTGGAATATCCTAGAGTAATTAATCGCAATTTTGCGGATCTGAACAGGATTTTAACTGAAGCCCTGAGAGAAATCTTATCATGTTGGTTTGGTTTGTTCGTTGGTGAGATTTTTGCGCTTTAGTGGAGTGGCGTATTTGTTTGGAAAAATGATGTGGGATTGGTGGGTTAACCTATGTTTGTCACGAGGTATTTTAGATTTTTGTTCGTATTTTTAGCATCATTCTGCTTCGAATTGAGAATTATTATTGTACCGTTGCGAGGTACCGCAGATTCTGAACTGTCTTTGAAGTCTTCGAGCTGTTTGTCTAGGCTGCTTTTGAATTACCATCGAACTGCCGTGGGAGCTGTCTTTGGGGACCTCCACCAGATTTCGCCCTCTAAGATACCACACCTGTCGTCTACCCAGGGCGCATTACTGTGAGAAATTGTACTACGTTGGCCCAGGAATATATTTGAGCCCAGTTTCCATCTACGAGACTGTGAGAATAATATCCTTTTGTACTTCAGTCAAGCCACGACCTAGACTGTTATAGAAGGTTAGTCTGTAGAATTTAGTTAAGATTGATTAGTATCAAAGAGGCCCAATTCAGTGAATACTGTTTAGTACATAAAACCCGACCGATCGAGAAGGTCGATTAGTTATAAGTAAAGAGCTATTTGTAACGATTACCATCGAGGCTCTAAGTATATACCTTGGGGTGATATTACTGTTTGTTTAGTAAGAGATAAAGCATTATATCGAATATTCGGGTTGTGAAGTAAGAACTAGTTAGTGATCTACCTTCTGTAAGATATATCCTCGTTTGAGGGACCTTGTGTATTTCATTTGGGCTCATTATATTATTAAATAATTGCTCTATATTCATAGCCACTACCTCCCGCTTGTGTGATCGGGCTCGTTTGGCATCCTGAGAGTGCGTTCGTTATTTTCTCTCTTTTGCGACCCTGAGATCTTTAGGGTACTTTCCTCTTTTTTTCTTTGTATTATCATAAAAGAGAGTGGCACCCCCTTTATAAATAGTCTCAGCTCTAGAGCTAGCCGAGGAGGTACTTTGTGCACTCTCTGGAGCCGAGTGGGTTTGGTGACAACATTTGACCGAAATAATTTCTCACAAATAATATATTTTTGTAATAATTAAATTTTTAACATTGCTATGGGCCATGTTTCTGAGAATCTTGGTTGACTGGTTTCATTTTTAATGTCTTGTCAAAAAATAAAATCATTGAAAAAATGTCGAACTACGTCGAAACTCAAGCGGCAAAGGCCCGTGAATCTTTGGTTCCGGCCAAATCTCAAGCCGCCTACAGTAAAGAGTACGAATGCTTTCAGGAGTGGAAAAAAAAATTTGGTGGATGTGTGTGCGATAATATTTTGTTGCATATATCCAAGATTTGGTATGTTGCTCTGATTCTTGTTATTCTTGATGTATGATTAAGTCATTCGATACCCAGTCGTAGAAATATTCTCCAAACACGTTATGGCCAAAACTATGGTATCGATGGTACATTTGAAGGAAAAAACTGATGTCAAATTATTCGACAAAGTCGAAACATTTGTTAAGAACAAAAATAAAGGATACGTTCCTAAAAAATCAGCAGTGTTGTCCCGGGAACACCTCAAGACATTCTTGAGTGAAGATACTAATGACGTTTTTTTGATGTAAAAGTTTCATTTTGATTTCCTCTGTTGATAAGATTTTTACATTGATAATTTGAAGGTTGTTTTAATAATGGAAAATCTTTGGCGCTTGCAGAACACAAGAGTTGGTGAATATGCTATCTTTAGATATCGAAGATCGTGGGTAGGTAATCATAATAAAGTCTCAAAGACTAAGAATGATATTAACAAAATATTCACTATAATTGATGAAGAAGATCTGGGTGCTGATAGTTTGGTAGGGAGTATTCGGCGTTGCGTCTGCGAGGCATTATTAGGTTCTTCATAGCTTATAGGAATAAGAAGTGTACTCTTCAGCCTGTCGGCAAAAATACCTTCTGAAAAATTCCGAGAAGTTGCTGAATGGTTGGGGTTTAGATGATCCGAAAACGTATACAGGCCATTGTGGAAGACGGGTGTCATTGCAGCAACGCTTTTCAGCAACGGATTTCGAAGGCTGGTTTATATTTACGATTGCGTGACATTTTTAATCGGTTGAATGAAATGACCTGATTTTTTCAGGAAGTATTATTTTTTTTGTACTTCATTAGTGGGGAACCACCTACATAAAAAAAGACCCCAACAACCCCACAAAATTTCCAACATCAAAAAATAATTTATTTTGCGTTATAATTATGTCAGTTTATTCAATATGATCTACTGAATCCAGCATATATACTGGAATAATTTGTGACCCCCGCTTACCACCGCATAGCCCTCGAATTCAAAAATTCGGCGGACAGTGAAACTGCGCATTGCTGGCGATTTTTCGATGAAAATAGTATATTTGTAAAACGTCGAATATAATCTTTAGGATGAAATAATTTGTGACCCCCGTAATCCCCTAAAGCACGACAGAAAAAATCCCCCAAAGCTGACGATGGCAAAAACTAGATGGAAACGGCCGTTGCTGGATATTTTTTTTGCAAAATGAGTCTACCTTAACTTATTCAATAAGCCCCATATAATGAAATAATTTGTGACCCAGCGCTTCAATCAGAATTGCCCCCCTGTAGAATTAAAAAATTTCAAATTCCGTAGCACGAGGAACTGTGCGTTGCTGGCGATTTTTTGATGGAAATGGCATCCTTGTGTATCGTTGAATACCATCTATATGTTGAAATAATTTGTGACCCCCCGCCTACCCCGAATAGCCCCTCGAATTCAAAAATTCGGTGGACAATGAAACTGCGCATTGCTGGCGATTTTGCGTTGAAAATAGTATCTTTGTATAACGTCGAATATAATCTATGGAATGCTATATTTCAGTATATGTGGTGGATTCAGTAGATTATATTGAATAAACTGACATAATTATAACGCAAAATAAATCATTTTTTTGATGTTGGAGGTTTTGTAGGGGGTTGTTTGGGGTCTTTTTATGTAGGTGGTTCCTCCCCACTAATGAAGTACAAAAGATATAATACTTCCCGAAAAAAATCAGGTCATTTCATTCAACCGATTACAAATGACACGCAATCGTTAATATAAACCAGCTTTCGAAATCCGTTGCTGAAAAGCGTTGCTGCAACTACACCCGTTTGTGGAAGACGAACAACCGCGACATTGGTTGCCGATGCAGGAGCCTCAATGACAACACTCAAGAGACATGGTGCTTGGAAAATTTTGTCGGTTGCAGAAGGCTATCTGGCTGACAGTATGCTGCACAAAAATAAGGCAGCGAAGATGATAGCAGATGTGGGAGGAGAGCCATCTGCAGCATTACAATCTTTGAAGACCGTTTTGGGAGAACCGTTCGAGACTGCTACTGCACGGAATATTCTCAAGAAAACTGTAGTCTCGTAGACGAATAATTATGAACAAGATATTTCTTATTCCTTTGTATCTGGTGGAACTACTTTTAGTGGAAATTTCAACAATTGCAGTTTTCATTTTGTTACTAAATAAAGAAATAAAATATGGTTTGACGTTTCAAAGAAATATGATTTGACGTTTTATATTTCCCTAGGAAATATGAGTGTGTCATGACACATGCACTGTAAAAAATAGTTCCTCATCTCAAACCATATTAATTTGTCTCAAGTACTCCGTACGTTTGAATACAGCCAAATGCATAAAGTACTTGACCCTACCGCCCTCTACGGTTGAGAATGGCGTTTACCCTAAATAAAAGTTTCTTGAGCTAAGAAACTGATTAGTTTCAACCAAGCTCAGAGTTATTGACTCAGGTGGTAAAAAAATTTGATCCAACGGTAATATTAATTAGTATGTAACTATTGATACTTTTCGTAGAATAAAAATGTTGGTTTCATGTAAATAAATATTACATTTCACTGAAACTCGATTTGTAGTTGATTTAAAGGATCTTAGTTGAATGGGTCGAGAATTCAGTCGATAAAAATGATAGTATCTCTTATGTCAAGTGAAAGTTTCTTGGGTTAAGAAACTGATTGATTTGAGCTAAATTGAAGGGTTTTTGACACTAGCAAAGGAATAATTATTTTTCTTCACAGAACAATAATTTTTCTTTTATATTAATAAATACCGGAATACCGCGGCAGACCATGAATATTGTACGGAATGGGAAAGGCGTCTAGAGTTTCGTTGGAAGTTGCAAAGGGAGCGAGTATACCTCAAGCGTCAACCGTCTGCTTTTCAAGACACGTCGTAAAGACAACCGTTCCCATCACGTCGGGGTCACCAATGTAGAATCGAAGGAATTTATCCCTACTTATGCGTTTCGTCCCTGGCGAACACATTTGGACTCATCAGTAAGGCTTGTGTGCGCCATGCCATAGACGCAGTGGTTAGAAGTTTTGAGGGAGCCGCCGGGAGTTGAACCCGGCACCTAGTACCTAATCGGTGTGAAACTTGAGCGCAAACCTCTAGGCTACCGAAGCGCTGTGAACTAAGCTATGCGTGGCTATATAGAGTGCCGCCAAGAGATCCCTATACACTCCCCTGCCGCTACAATAGCTATAGTCCAGGCAGTGGGTTATCATCTCATCCCTGTCATCATCCAATACCAGATCCACCAACACAAAGATATTTGGTTTTCTAAGCTGACATTTAAGCCCCACTTCTCGTATTCTTTAATTAGCTTGCGCATCATGTATTCCATGTCATCTTTATCACCGAATACAACAATATTGTGAGTAAAATGCACAAATAATTGCATTTAAATGGGATATATTTAATATAAAAAGAGATAGAGTTTTGATTTAATTGCAGCCAATATAAAAAATTGCTACAATTAATTCGTTTTATTAATTCAATTACGCAATATTTTTTTTTACAAATGTCACTTCATATTGCAACAATTATATGTTCAATTTTATTCAAATATTTATAGTTTTCTTCAAGTAAATGAGGCGAATAATATAATCTCACGAGATTCTTGTCTCAAGAAACTGTAGTCGTTGCATCAACTGACAGAATTTACGACAACCGTACCTTCGTTCTATTGAACAAATAAAATGAAACGAACGAATGGTTTCGTTAAAACCTATTTAGAATAATGTATTTGTATCAATCAATTATGGATATTGAGACAAGTGCATAAACAATTTCTTGTAATTGTATGTTTATGTTGAATCAAATGTTTCTTTCATTTCGCTGAAATGTGAAAAGTTTCAAGCGAATGTTTTAGCTGTTCTCTATAATCAACTAGGTTGTTTTAATCAAGAAAATAGTTCATTTGGAGTAATCAATTTTAGATTAATTCAAATTAAAAT
>JARTUT010001967.1:0-28877 GCA_030674115.1 Micraspis discolor
CCACAGAGACGTTATAATAACATTTTAATGTGATAATAATTCACTCTAGTTATTCTGAAAAAATTATAACTAAAGATCAATAATGGTTACAGATATTATCTTCCATTTAAAAAAACTTTGCAATTATTAATTTTTTTCTCTCCTGGGGTTCGGTAATAAATTAATATTCTATGGTAAGGTATTAAAATTTGACATAATCTGTGAATAACCATTGTTCAATATTTATGTTTTTGTTTACATGATTAAAACAGATACTCTGATTATAAAAACCAAAAATTTAAGCATGTTCAGTAATTAATTATAGTCTAAACAGAATAGATTCATATTAATAATTTAACAAAACATTTTTTATTAAAGTTGATTTTTCAGAATCAAATTTGGGTGATCAAACTCAATTTCTTGAAACAAGTATAATTGCACACCTAAATCTGGGAATACTTGTAATCTATCCAAGTAAATTTTTATTGGGATTCAGTAGAGAAAATAATCATCAAGCAAAGTAATATCACTTTAAAATAATTATTCGTAGTGACATCATTCATTCTTGTTGAAGATTTCCATATTTTTAACAGTATGTTATCAAGAGACCTCATAGAATTGTTAACTGGTCTCTGTCAAGGAGAAGAAACTTCAGAAATATCAGAGTTTGGAAAATCATAGATGATTTTTTCTGGCTTTGAGTGAAAAAAAAAGCACAGTTACAACCTCTTACCTTGGAAGCATTCATAGAAATTTATTTATTTATTTAAATATTACATCCAACAGGCATAATATACCCAGTTACAGGAGTAATTAATGCACTAAAATATTTTATGTAAACAAACACAGAAAATGACAGTTGGTGACAAACAAAAATTAATAGCAACTCAATTTTCAAATAGACAATACAATTGCCTCCTTAACTCACCAACTGACATGAAAAAAACATCTACTGAAGGAACATTATTCAAGCTTCTACACATCGACACCACAGGGCTGTGGAAATGGTGCTGTGAACTCGGCACGCTAATTCTGAAGGTTAAATTATATCTTGAGGAGAGTCGAGGCACGTTGAAATCCAGAAGAGAAAGTAACGACGCTGAATCAATAATGTTATTAATTAATTTATAAGCAAAAATCGCATCAGCAACTTCTCTTCACTTCCTCAGACTAGTGAAATCAAACTTGTTCAGCAAAGAGCGATGATCGGGATGAACTGGATAAGCCTTGAATCTCTTGAAATACATAAATTTCAAGAATTTTCTTTGGACGGACTCCAATGCTGTAATATATTTATTGTGGTATGGATTCCATACATTCTAGCTTACTTCGAACTAAGCAGAAATACACCTCTTGTACAGCTTTTAAATTTGAAAATTCCCGGCAGTTGCGAAAAAGGAAGCCCATTGACTTATTTGCGTTGCAAATAATGCTCTGAATGTGCGGGACGAACGAAAAGCTGCTGTCAAACAAAACGCCCAAGTCTTTAGTCTCTACAACCCTCACCAATGTCACCCCTCCAATCTTATATTCAAACTCAATAGGAACCCGCCTACTGGAGTATTTCATGACCTTACATTTTTCAATATTCAGAGGCAGTCCGTTTGCGGAACTCCATTCTGAGAGGCGCCCAATATCGTCTTGCAGTAGGCGACAATCAACTGTGTTGACAATTCTCCTGAAGAACTTTAGATCATCTGCGAAAAGGAGCTTCATCGATACTAATGTATCGCATACATCGTCAATAAAAATGAGAAACAAAAGAGGCCCCAGGTTGGAACCTTGTGGAACTCCAGAACAGGCTATGAAGTTGATTGATTTTACACCCTCATATTCCACATACAACCGTCTGCCATCCAGATAAGACTCCAAGAGCTGTCGCAAACCATCAGAAATACCGAACCCATGCAGCTTCGCCAAAAGATGTGTATAGGACACTTTGTCAAAAGCTTTGCTAAAATCAGCATAAACTACATCAACTTGACTGTGATCATCCATTGAGCCCGAAACGTACTGTGTGAAGGTACAAAGATTTGAGACAGTGCTCCTAGATCGTATAAAACCATGTTGGGACTCTGACAAGCGGCTGTGTACATGGAAGTAGATCAGGTCAAAGAGGACAATCTCTAATAATTTCGAGAATACAGATACAAGAGCGATGGGCCTGTAGTTTCTGATATCCGCAACCTTACCTGACTTGAATACAGGACAAACACGTGAGGTCTTCCACAGTTCAGGAAATTTTTAGTTTTTAAAATTAAGTTATATATAAGCAGCAATGGATGACAGAATAAATCTATGTGTGTTTTGACCACACCAGATGGAATATTGTCAGGACCAAAGCTCAGCTTATTTTTGAGTTTCCGGCTGCCCCGAGCAACTGTTCCACTGTTATCTCCTGAACATGCAGATATCTAGAGGGATCCATCGAACGGCTTCTGACCATAGGAATCAACACCCGAGTTCCTGACCACCAGAGCTCTTATACACACCACTGAAATGATCCGCAAAAGCATTTACAATCGTTCTCGGAGTATTGAACATATCACTATTAAACATATCTCCCGGAATACGCGTTTTATTATTTTTGGAATTCAAATATGACCAAAATTCCTGCGGATTACTACGGATCTCTACTAAATGGTTTATCAATTGTTGTGCTATTTGGATTTGGAATATGAGAAAGATGATTATGTTTTTTTTATTATTCTTGTCAATGAATCATAATCAGATAGGGCATGAGATGACAAGAATAAAAAACATAATCATCTTTCTCATATTCCAAATCCAAATAGCACAACTTAATTGATAAACCATTTAGTAGAGAATTGTAAGATCAAAGAGCAATAATATTTCTGTGTTTCTCTGTATGTCATTATTAATTAATTGACAAACCAGAACATTTTTGCTCTTCTGACCAAAAAAGAGAGAAAAATAGTCCATTTAGCCTTGTATACGTTAACTTGGTTAACTAGTCAACAATCTCACCTTCGTAAGTTGTATATAGTATACCTAATCATCGCTTTATCATTTACCTTTCTGATTTATACATATTGTAGCGCTCTCCTGATGAAGGCTTAAAATAAAGCTGAAAGCTCGAGTTTTAAGGAAAAAATAGAGTACTTATTGAATTGACATCGACTGCTTACCCAAATAAACATCTTGAATTTAAAATTCTCAGTCGACAACCCCTTTTATTAACTTTACATATATACATATATATATAATAATGCCAGAAGTTGACACAAAATGAATTTTCACTTTCAACAAATTCTCGGGTAGATGGAATGTCCTCGCAATACGCACTTTCACTTTAGTTATGATTTTGAAGAACCATTTTATTGCAAGCAGGTAACGCTCCCCTAGAGATGTTTACTCTACAACGGTTCAAACTGAAATGATGGTTTTCATGATTTGGAAATTTTAAGAAGAAAATTGCAAATGTATGATGATAACATCCAATTATTCTGAGGTTTTTTCTGGAATTTCTCACTAGAAAGGGATGGTTTATAATCTTGAACTAGAAAGAAATTATAGTAGAACAACAAAAATCTATGTTTATGGAGTTGAATTTTTTTCACCAGAAAATTAGTATTTTGAATCTTCCTTCTGGATATGGACCTCATCGGATGAAACATGTGTGAGTGAATCATTTTTTAGAGGGAAAATAATGTTTTTAAATAATTCAGATTCATTAGTGGATGCTGTGGAAGGTATTTTTCATTCAAACTAAACTGGACTACAGAGGGGTATTTGCCCAATGTGAAAACTTAAAAACTTTTTAACGCAGCTGAATATGGAAAAACCGTAATTGAAAAAGTGTTTCTTTTGATCTCAAGAACCTATGGTCAAAATTAACGCAGTGGTCAAAGACTCACCCTGTATATGTATATATATAAATCATCTAAAATTATTGAAGCAGTGTCAATAATGCAAAAAAGTTAAATTAATGATGATCTAATTAGGAAAGTCGCTATTTTCAGAATTACGATCCAACTTTTGTGGCTATGCAATGGACCCCAAACGCAAATGTGAGAACCGAATTTAACATGTCAAAGGAATGCGGAAAAACTTTGAAATGAAACGGTATTTTTTGAGCCAATTATGAAAAGGAATCCTTTTTTTTTTACAGTATCTTACTTTATAATCGCTGAATTGGTAATGCATACACTTTTGAAGCAATTGCAGAATAATAAATTGTAGGTTTGTTCAATTGTTGCTGATTAATTGATGTAGTGAAAACTCCAAATTTCGAGAGTTTGAATAAAGCTCTTATTAAACCAAAAGAAAATTAACGTATTAGACAGTGTTGAATTGAAATCGAGGCCCACGAAAATACCATACTTCATCCGCTAACTGAATGTTCAGACTACAGAAGACTCATAAGAAGATGGGCGTACCACCTGATGAGTTGAAAGGGGGAATCTCAATGGAGAGGATTCCATAAAGTCATTTAATAATAATAATATTTATTCATTAATTGAATGAAAATGGAATGCTTACTAATCGTCCGCTGCAATTAAATTGCGGCTAATCGATTTCAGATGAAATGATTAATAAGATTGAGCAACCAGCTAAATGAAAGCACTTACCCCAGAGTGGTGTAGCTCACAGCTGACAACGATGAATCGGCAACTGAAAAGGGGGTTTTAAGGGATGGAAACAGGGATACCCCTCACTTGCACTGACGTAGTAATGATGAATCAAACTTTGTAATAGGGCTCCAAATGGGCCTCTCTCCGGTGGTTGCTCAACCCCACTTTCGGCGATTAAACAGATGAACAGATGAAATTAAACAGATGAACAGATGAAATTAAACAGACGAACAGGCGAATATCACTTTCCTCGGTAAAAATATGGAATCTCCAAGGCGACAACAATTCTCAAAACCTTTAAAAATACAACGTTACTCACTTTCCGGCGAATTATGTTAAGATGGCCGCTGATAAACAAAGAGACGTCATGGTACTACGCGCATATCCAAGCGAGGAAATGCTTTCGCCAGCATCCGCGAACGCGCCAGCAGTCGGACAATGAGACCGCCGTGAAGCGCACCAGGTAGGCAACACGACTTTCACTTTCACGCCCGAACACTTACAATCTTGCAAACCATTTTTAACATGATCTTCGTCCCAACAAAATATTAGCGATAAAGAGGGCGAAAAATAAAAAAATCAGCTACAATGCATCCCAAATTATGAACCAAGGAATACCATACCTCCCATAAAAAATAACATCCAAGGTAATGTGCCCACAATGGCAACAGAATAATCCACCCTCAAGAAACTACAACAAATTATGCTAAATCCCCCAGATAGTCTTACAATTTATATGGTTCTAATTGAAGCAAAAGCTTCTTGTAGAGTTTGAAATTTCTAGTCAACTTGATTTTATTAGGCAGTTCATTGAAAATCACAATCAATGAGTTATAAGAACCTTTCTCATAAACTGTGGGTCTATATTTAGGAACTTTGTAGTTGAAATTTGTATGTGTATATTAACTATTATGCACAAAACTGGTTGTGAAGAAAATGTTAACTATTGTATACAAATGTACAAACACAAATGTTTGCATGGAATATAAGGGATCAAAATAGATTTGAATCATTATTACATTACTTTAGCTGAGATGTTTGTCGTAAGTGGTCCTCCTCTCTACTTCTGCAGAACCAACCCGTGTGCAGTGCCCTATACACAATGCTAGTGTGAATATAGTCTTCTAAATGGAGCAACTTTGTATCAAAAAGAAATCCTTTTAGTTCGTGGGTTGTGAAGAAAATATAAAAGTTTTTTAATATTGGCGCAGAAAAAATAAGTAGTACAGATTGCTACCTGTAGAAATTCAAACAAGTTTCACAACTCTTAAGCACATGGTTGATCTCAGAAAATGTTTATTTCTTACCCAAGATTTGCTGCATCGATATTAGAAACTAAATCAAACCACCTAAGCGATTTTCAGGAGCTAAACTGTCTCAGAAATTTATTAAAGTGTGTTTGCCTATGATCATCATTCAAGCGCTATGCTGTTCATGAAGTAAAACAACTTTCTTCTAAATCGAAGCCAACAAAAGAGAGCGATAACTGCCAGTAATTAATTTTATATGTTGTTGAATTTTTCTTCACCTGCATACAAATAAATATCCTTGAATTTAATATTTAATTACAATTATAGAAAAAATACCAACTCTATTTTAAAAGATGTTCTGATTCACAAAATAAGGTCTTTACACTAACGTGTATCTTTTACATATTTCAGTCATTCGGGTTGAAGTCCAATAATCCTGTTTTGCACAATATAACTGACTATCTCATTGAGGAAGCTAGTGCTGAGGAGGAAGAGCTTTTGGGTCTAGAGCCTTGTTCAGATAATCACTTAATCAACAGTTGTTGATCGAGATGAAACATTAATAAATGTATTGGACAGAATTATCCTCTATTTGAGAATTGTTCATTCAATTGACTACTACAATCATTGTGAATATCCAAATGAAGATGAAATGCCAAATCGATGTGGTATATTGCATGCAAGAGGACCAGCCCCAACAGCTAAGGTATGTGATAAATGCAGTTTTTAAATAAAGCCAAGCAAATGAAACACCCTACTGCCGTACTCTTTTGAATTGAGCAGTAAAAAACTATTTTCTCATAAATTTTTGAAAAACCTGAATTAACCTCACTTGCACTGAATTTCATCAACTCAAAGTAAATATTATTTTTTCTTTTACCAAGACGTTCTTTTGTGTTTTTGTTTTTGAGGTCAGAAGTGACATAGTTGGTAAGATGGTTAAACCAAAAATAGCGGACGTTCAATCTGAAATTTTTTATTACGTTCTTTCAGATATTACCTTATCTTTTACTACATTACAAGTTTCAGCTTAACCTACCATTGCCACCTGAAGAAGGAAGTTAAATTTATTTCCTTTCAGAATACAACTCTGGCTTCTGTTTGTATTGAATTGTCTAATTTTTTAACAAAAACAAACATTTGCTTTGTAAGTCTTTTCCTCAAATTCTTTTCTCTTAACAGTTAAAAATATTGATTATAATAATATAATAATAATAATTCAGTTTATTTGCACAGTAAATACAAAAATATAAAAGATATCGTTCATTCATTTCATAGAGAAAAAAATTCTTTTTTTTTTTTTTACAAATAAACATACATTTAGCAGAGGCTAGAGCCTCTTATCTCTAAAACGCTTCACCTGTACGCTAATTTAATCAATTAAAAAATTTTTAAGTCAATAAATTTCAACCAACGACAACTTCTATGTAAAAGAACAGCACAAACGAACTGCAATTCAGCTTCCCCACTCCAATTCTCCACCACATATCCCAGGTTTTCTCAGTTTTTCCCATTCCTTTCTTCGTCCCCTGTTTCTTTTCGTCCTTCAATTGTACAATGCAAGCAATCTATCTATGTATCCTCTTCCCTTTCAAATAACCAATTGGAGACATCTCTCCTAAATTTTCTGAAGTGTCTGATCTGTTTTAGGTGTTGTGGTATAATCGAATATAGTCTTAGAGCCAGATATCTTCTACCTATGGTTTTGTTGGCGCGTATTGTTTTATACAACGTCAGTTTAGATCTGGTAGAATAGTCGTGATCTAATTTTTCAATTTTTATTTTGCCACTGTGTACTTGAGAAATTAACTTCATATAATATAATTGCCTCACGTCCAGGATATTAGTCAACTGGAAAATTCTTTCACTAGAGAATGTTATTTTTTTGAACCGCATGGTTTTAAGTATTGATTTCTGTATAATATTGATCCTTTTGAGATGACATTCATTAGTTGCTCCCCATCCTAGGTTACCATATGTAAGGTGGCTCTGTACCAATGCATAATACAACATATTCAAATGTTCAAAGTTCATGTAGCTTCTTAAGTATCTGAACTTACTTATCATACCTCTCAACTTTTTGACACATAGTTTACATGCCCATCCCATCTCAGATGCCTATAGACGATGACACCCAAATACTTGACCCATCCACTTTCAGCCTCCCTATACTAATATTGTCCTCTACATTTAATGTACCCATGTTTGGTAGACCTGCCTCATAAGACGAGAAAGGTAAGTACTTCGTCTTTTGGATATTAAGCGTCAAATTATTCGACGCCATCCAGTTCGCAATATTCCTGAAATCTCTTTCCGCTTTCAATTTAACTTCATCCCAGGTGCTTCCCCAATACAAAACTGCCGTATCATCAGCAAAAGAGAACATGTCTCCGTCCAACCTCATCTTCAACAGGTCATTCACATACAAAATGAAAAGTAACGGGCCCAGCACTGTTCCCTGCGGTACACCGTAAGTGATTTCTATCTCTTCACTGATTATGTTCTCTAATTTTACCACCTGTCTTCTTTCTCTCAAATAACTAGTTAACAACTCCAGCAATTTTCCACGAAATCCATAATTTTCCAATTTGTTTAAGAGTTTAGAATGGCATACAGTATCAAATGCCTTAGATAAGTCCATAAAAATACAAAGTGTTGGAGTATTTTGATCAAGATTTTTGTATACACATTCTGTTAAGTTCATGATAGCATTCTCCGTTGATTTACCCTTTTGGAACCAGAACTGATTTGCGGCAATCACGTCATTTTTTTCAAGGAAAGAGAGCATCCCTTTCTTCAGTATTTTTTCCAAAACCTTGGGCAGATCTGTCGGTTCATTCACCTCCCTTATAAACTGGTTTGATAACAACAAACTTAAATGCATTAGGAAAACATCCCTGCGAAAAACATTCATTTATGATATATGAAAAAGGTCTCGAAATTTCATTTTATTTCCTTAAGGCTTTCAGATACAATTCCATCCATACCAGGTAACTTTCCATTTTTCAGGTTATTGATAACATCCTTTACCACAGTGGGTTGGGTTGTGCTGATGTAGAAACTGTCCCTAACTAATATTTTATTTTCGATATAATGTAACGGTTGCTCGATTCTACTTGCGTAATTTTCACCTATCTCTGCAAAGTATAAATTGCATTAACTCATTTAATGATAATAAATAGCAAACTTTTTCTTCTTGAATATATTGTTGGTTCAAATTTAACTCACATTTTACAACATATATGTAATTGCTCAATTGGTCAATTCAATACAGAAACATAACCTAAATTGGAATCAGTCTGGTTAATTTGTTCTATATCGTTCTATAAATTAATCAATCTCGTCAACCTCACATGAAAATAATTTTCCTTGTCAATTAAACTTCAATATTGTTTGTTACATATCCTATACATTGAATTGAACAACTTTTACAAAGCAGATTGATTCATCCTGAAACTCAAAGAGGGTCATTTTTCAAGCATTCATTACCAAATTAATGGACGGAATAATGATTAACCTTTATTAAATCCAATTAAATCAAAAAATAATTTTCCTTTCACTATGATATGTTTTATGAAGATATTGACAGCTCGGATTCATATCAGCAAAATGAATATTTTTTCTTTTATGGGTAATTACACTTTGTATTTTGTTCAATGCTGATTGGCAGTGTTATATTTGCATTCACCTTGCACATATGGAATATTTTTCAGTTTTTGGAAATTACATCTCATTGTCTACCAATTTTTCAGACTGACATGACGCAATTCATTGGAGAACCTATGGAGAACAAAATGTCTAATTTTCTACCAGAAAAGAAAAAGGAAGAAAATAAGAATGAAGCCAAATTGATTCAATTGAGTCTTAAGGATCAAGATACTGAGATTGATAAATTTATTCAAGCCAACACCAGAGAATTGGCAAAGGATAAATGGCTTTGTCCTTTATCGGGTAAAAAATTCAAGGGACCAGATTTTGTTCGTAAACATATTTTTAACAAGCATGCAGAAAAAATCGAAGAAGTCAAGAAAGAGGTGGACTTTTTCAATAATTATTTGCGAGATCCCAAACGACCTATGTTGACAGATGCTCCTCAGTCTAAAAGGGAAGAGATACAGGCTCCTTACAGTCATCCAAAGTAAGTTTCTAAATTTTTTCTTCTCAAAATCAATATTGGATTTCTTTTCGTGGTAGACTATCAAATTCCAGCAAATGACAGTTGTCAGAATAAAAGAGCTGTATTCCTTAAAACATCTGTTGTTACCAATACTTACCGGTCTAGTAGGCAGCATTTTGACCCTGGTTACTTGTCAATTTATAGCAGTGAACTGATGATCTGTTATTAACCTTTATAGCTATATAGCTACCAAACAATAATTCAATATTAATGAATGTTGGTAGCTAACTTATCTTTCACTCAAATTTAGGGTTATCAATTAGATGAATACTGTGGCAAATGCCTTGGGTTCTGGTATGTTTGTTTCAGTTCCAAGGTTGATCTGGGTATAGAACCATAACCCCTGTGACTTTCTCCTATTCATTTAAATGATAATTGAAGAATTTCATGAAACGAAGAAAACTATTAAGTATATATTGCTTCTAGCAATTATTTAATAATATTTAATTTATTTCAGCAATTATGGGGGTGGATATGGTGGAGGTTATAATCGCCCACAACCTTATAACAATTATTATGGTCCTAGATCACGAGGCTATGCCCCTAGGACAAGGTGAGATAATAATAGTTCAGTCAATAGTTGTAGAACATGTGATATAATTATACCTCAAATTAATGCTGGTCAGTGATATTTAGAAATTAAACACATTATATCTCAAACATATTCAGTTCACATCCGTAAATCGTCATAAAAGAACTTGTCAATGTGTTACAGGGATTTTCCAACAGGTAGGGATGGAGCTTGAATATTTGCTTTATATCTTGTATTATGGCCATGTGTGCTCTGCACTGTTCTAAACATTTCGAACTTATTCGAAACAAAGCTTACTGATTCATATGTATACAAATTTATGATTGCCAAAATGCATTACTTCAAAAGTGTTGTCTGCGCAACTCGATACTTCCCAGCCTCAAAATAGATCTTATGCATCTTTTTTTGTAGAATTAAAACTCGGATTATATCTCTTTGATTTGGATTGGACTTATGTGTTATATGCTATGAGAGCAGTTTACTTGTTTATGAGGTTTGAAATTGTTTTCAAGGCATATGCATACTTTGTCATGTCTGTTGCGAACATATCTATGTGAACACTCCAGTCTATGGTCTATCATCACCCCAAGAAATCTGGTGTATTGGGATGACTGCATTATTCTACCCTGGGACTGGTAAGACGACGTTTCCTTGTAATTTCTGCCAAAGGAAAGCTCTACGAGCTGTTTTTTCTCTCAATTGTAGATCATTAGCAGAGAACCATGCGTCCTGTGAGGCAAAGGCTCTATTTATTGGTCCTTCCAGTGAAGTTGACGAAGACAATATGACGGAAGTATAGTCTGCAAACAGTACCAATTCCTCAAAGGCTGTTGCTTGGTATATACCAAGTGCAGGAATGGTCTTAGTATTGAACCTTGGGAAACTCCTCTATGATTTGGCAGCTCAGACAAACCATCAAACACCCAGCAACTGAGTCGACCTCTGACACACACTGTGTTCTCCCACTCATTTGAAAAATTAACAAATTCAGGCAACCACCTCTTACCGCGAGCATTTATAAGTTCTCATAAAGCATCTCATGATTGACCATAATGAAGGCTTTACTTAAATCCAGACACATGAGTCCGGTTGCATTCTTCTCTTATAAGTTTCGTTATCTTCGATATTGTCTGGTAGATAGTTCTAGTGGAAGATTTCATTTTTCTGAATCCACTTTGACAAGGTGCAAGCATATGAAACGATTTGAAGAAATCAATCATCTTTCTGTACATCAACTTCTCGAAAATTTTTCCAATGTTACTCCACAATGAAATAGGTCTATAGTTTTTTTTATTTCACCCTTATTGCCTGTTCTGTAAATTTCTCTAATATGTGCTTTTTTTTAGTGCAGTTGGATAAATTCTATTTTCAATTATTAAACTCGCTATAGGCCAGAGCTGATGATAACAGATCCGCTGTGGATTTTATTATTACCATCGATATGCCATCTGGGTCAACAGACAAGTATTCTTTCAGAATTCTATTATGTTTATTATCTCGCCTGGCTCAGTTGGCCGCAGTACTAAGCTATTAGAGAACTGCAGACCCGTATAATTCATATAATCCTTTGATCATCCCAGCACGCCTGCAGTGTTACTGTATTAATCCTCACCATCACCCGCCGGTCCGGAGAGTTCCTCTATAAGAGATATCTTGTGTTATCTTTCATTTCCTGTATATTCCGTTATTCGTTCCCAGGTAGTTTTTATTTTATTCTTTGATTGGTTTATAGACATTTCATGACTAATTCTGTTGGCTTCCTTCACAACATTTTTCAGAATTTTACAATAATTTTCGTAGTATTCTCTGGCAAACATACTTTCACTCCTACTGATATATAGTTAGTATTTTCTACGCGAAGACGTATTTAACACCACAGTAATCCAATTCTTAGTTTCATGATTTTAATATCCTTTGGCTCAAATATTCGAGCACTGGCATTGTTCAAAAAAGTTATGAAACTGTCATATGCTTTATCAACCTTGGTTATGAAAAGAATACTTGATCAGTCTGTATTCTCCATTTCGCTTCTGAGGTGTAGTAATTTTGCGTCAGAGTATATCTTTCTTTTCAATGGACCATTATAATTTTCTTTGACAACTTCCATATTTATGTTGAGTAGTATGGTGCGATAAGTCATTGTGCATGACCATCCCTTGCTGTAATATATAAAAGTTTACAAAAATATTACCTATCATGGAGCTATAGCTGACCATGCAGTATAAATTCAATCTCTGGTTACCATTCCCTGAAATTTATAATTTGATGGTATAAAATGGAAGAAAGATAGATACATTGAATATGAATAATATACAAGTATGATTCCAAAAGTACTCAAAAACAGCATAAATATTAAGGTTTAATTTGAAACCAAATGATGGATTTCCCTCTAAGGCTAACCGCAAACCGTTGCGACCCGACTGTAATTTCTAGACTCTAAGATAGAGCATCTTATTTTAAATGGGAGTCCGTAGAGCGATACCCCTATACCCCTATCTTTGGACCACTAGAAATTATTGTCGCTGTAGCGTCGTATGGAAAAACAATTACTGTGCTGAAATCAGTATAAAAATACCTTTCAAATGAGGTATCACTCACCCCATCTTCCCTATTCAAAATTTGGGGGTGAGGGTTGTAGTAGCAAGGGTTGAAGCGCTATGCGTCCGTTACCTACATCTTAAGTTGTCCCCCAGGAAACATAAATCAACCTGTCCGAGAATTTTTATCGAAAAAATTTATTTCGTCTGTAATCTCGTCGGTTTCGTTTTCAAATGGCCACCTTGTATATATAATTACTATTTCTTTTGTCATAATAACTTTTTTGGTTCTGATATTTATGAAATAATTTTGTATTCTTCCTAATAAAAATAACACATTCTTAAATGAATGAATTATCATACATAGACCATGTATGGTTAGTAATCCCAATTTCTTGAATGTACCTTCACATGATCGATCATACCTCATGTTGCTTAGTATTATTGCCTTTTTTGTAATATAAATAGAGGCCTCATGTTTCCAGATCCATAGAATATTATGCTAAACCTAAGTTTAGCTTGTATTGTTTCGTGATGCACAATCATTAAGTTGCATTGACTAATGTATTTCAATGTTATTCTAAAACCATAAATTGCTGTCTGATTTTTTATGCAAAGGTTTGTAATATGCTCCTTCCAGTCAAGATGACTATACATGTGTACTCCCAAGAATTTTGTATACTCCAAAAGTTGGTATTTGTATTGATTCAGTGTTATGGAATTATGTTCTTCAATACCTGCACTACTTGGAGTAAATAGTAGAATTTTAGTTTTTTCTTTGTTAAAAGGATTGTTACCTGAGACTATATAAGAATAGACCCCTTTATTTACATTGAAAAGTGTCTCATCTGAAACTGAGAGCTGGTCGATTGTAACGTATTGAGCTGGTACACTCGCACTTCATGTTGCCAAACTGAGCAAGTAGTAGGTTTCTCTATTCCCCTATAATTGTGAATAAAAACTTTTTCTCCAATTTGCATTCAAAACATTGTATAAAATTTTATATTTTGAATTGAAACTGTCTTATTGGTTATATTAGCAAGAAGTAAAAGAAAATCTTTAGTTGAATCTGCTATTTTATGTCAGAGACCACAGATGGAAAGAAATTGAGGTGAAAGTCAAGACAACGCTGCTTCATTCTCTGCTTGACAATTTGAAGGTCACATGTTCTAAAAGACACACGTTGCCACCTCTGTATCGAAAAAAAAATATACAAATTGAAGAAAATTTCTGAGAGTCAGTATTAGGTTTTTCATGTTTTCTATTGTTTATTACTTTTCATCGCAATAAAAATGGTTCGTAAGTGTGAAAGTTGTCGTAAACACAGTAAATTCAATGAGATTATTATAAGATAAAATGAGGTTGTCTTGAATTAAGGTTTCCAGATGACGATGAAAAAAGAAAAATTTGGGCTTCGCTGTTGGGATGGTCAAATATTTGTCCAAAGAAAGCAATTTTTATTTGTTCAGATCATTTTGACCCCGAAGATATTGTGAGCCGAGTAAATGGAAAAAGATTTTATGCGGTGTTGCCGGGTGAGGTTTCACAAGAGACTTTCAATGAGGTTAAGACTTTCAGTGAGGGAGTCGAAACAAATCGACATTTTACAAAGGAGTGCTTTGTCTATCTTATATAGTCTAAGATTGTTACTTTTGAATCATTGTTCCAATTATGTCATTTTACTTCTACATAATTTCCTCAAATCTGGATATAAATCCACCTTAATAAGTAGGTTGTTGTCAATTGCATAGTTGATTACTGTTACTTTATTATTTTCGCTGTCATAGCTTACTGTGTACTCATTGATATGTTTTATGAAAAATAATATCTAACAACTTCTTACGTGGCACATGTTGCTCCTAAGGTTTTAAAATGTTCTGAACCTGATTATCTGCACTGTGATGTACCACAGTTGGGATGTGTGGATCATTAGACTTAAGCACTTCATTGTTAAATTTTAAAGTTATCTGCTCATTCAACTAATCAATTTATTAAAAATAATTATTATATCAATCACAGTTTTTCAGTGAGATTTCCACAACTTTGGAATAGCATTCCGTGGATATCTTTTTCTTTTCCCTTTCTGATTTATCTGATTTGATGAATGTATTGTTACTAATTTTCTTGTCCTTTGCAGGGGAAGTCCAGCAGATTTCAGGCCTGTAATACATTACAGAGATTTAGATGCCCCTAGGGAACCAGAAGAATTCATTTGAAACTGATGAGTTATTTTCATTAGATTTGTTTAATATAGATGATCAATTAGGTGTGTTGAATAAAGTGTACGTTTTTATATTTCTCTATCTTCATTTTTCCCTATTCATGGTAGAATGTGAATGTTATTACTTTGCACTATAGAAGTACCCAAAAATCATTTCCAAGTATTGCTCAAAGTAGGGGTAGACGAAATAATCAACTATATCTATCATAGAATAAAGATATATAATAAGAGATAGATAGAATAAAGAGAGGACGCATGACATGCAATTGAGGAAGGCAAAAATGGCACATGTTCGAGTTAAAAATGGCATCAATGCCAAAATTTGACTGAAATTTTTAGAATTTGTTATGTATTACTTTCCAAGCAATGCTCACGTAAATCCCTTCCAAAGTTGTACTATACTATACCTATGTGAAAATAGATTTCACATAACATTTTGAGATTTTAGTTACACAATGAGTTTTATATATAGATATATATATATACAATTTGTTAGATTCAGAGCCTTTGTATAATTATAATTTTTTGTATAAGGGTATTAGACTCTATATGTGAGCAGGTAGTTAAACTCTTTTTTTTCTATGCGTATGATGGTCAACTAGATGATTGAAATACTGAGACCACAAACATAAGAAGAAAAATTTTCCTTGATTTCAAACCACCAACTTCTAGTAAATGTCAGATTTGTTTTAGTTGTCAAATAGTTAAAGCAAGTAATAGTAGAATTGAATTTATAAAAGATTTTCCTGAATTATCATCCTAGATTTGTTTAAAATTGAAAATTGGAGAATTGTCGTGACATATATTAATGTGAATGCCATATTCAAGGATACCCTCAACTTCAGTAAGAAATAATTTTTTATGTGTTTACAATGATTGTGATATTGATGTTACTATTGCAGAAGCCCTGATGAAGCAATAAAATTTAATTGCGAAAGCTGCATAGAAAAAAAGTTCAACTACCTACTCACATATAGAGCTTATACAAAAAGTATATATATATATATATATATATTATTTATAAGTAATCTTTTTGGGATTCACGGGACAAAAATTAGGACTTCATCTATTTTTCTATATTAATTAACTACATATGTTTTCGGCGTATACTAGCCTTTTAGTTCACGTGCTACAAACAAGTGACAATCACATCTAAAATGTACAATCAGAAAGTTAACATTTCCACATTTTATATACCTTATCATTTCTTGGAATGTCCTTATTTTGCTGTTGGTTTCTTTATGCAGAATTTTAAAGTTGTCAAAGTCAAATCTATGGTCATTCTCTCGTTCGTCTTTTTAAGGGCTGTGGAATTTTTTGAATACTTATGGCCGTTGATCCTTTCTTTGATGTATTGTGTTGTTTGGCCTATGTAGATTCCTGGACATTCTTTGCATTTCAGTTGGTAAACACAATTTGATATTTTTTCTCTCGGAGTTTTGGCTTTTAGCCTCGTGTAGAGTGATCTCAGATTGTTTGTGGACTTATGTGCAATTTTGATGTCTGTGTCTTTGAAAATATGGTTGATTTTTCGGACAAGTTTTTCACGTATGGAATTGCTATGTATATTTTATCTTTTTTGAGCTTTCATTTTTATCGGAATTGTAAGCTGCATGAATTCTGTTTTTAAATATTTCTCTATTAGTTTTTCTGGATAATTATTTTGTTTCAAGATTTCTTTGGCTTTTTATTGTTTCGTGCGATGTTTTGGTGATGTAAGTTTTATTGATCTATCTGCAATTCCTGATATAACACTTTTTTATATTGAATTGGTGCTGTTGATTCATAGTTTAGGTATCTTCCTGACCATGTTTCCTTTGTGTGCCATATTGTTTCTATATTTGAGCAGTTTCTGTTCTGTATGAGCGTCATGTCTAAAAGTTTATTTTATTGTTAGTTTCTATTTCTGTTGTGAATTTAATTTTAGGATGGTAGATGTAATGGAAGACCTTGAAAAGACAATAATGAAAAAAAAGAAAAAGAGTAAAATAGTATTTTTCAAAGAGATATGTGGACGACTGCATAGCTGCACTTCCTGAAACATATATAGCGTCAATGCTAAATGAACTGAACAACTACCATCCTAAAATTAAATTCACAACAGAAATAGAAACTAACAATAAAATAAACTTTTAGACATGACGCTCATACAGAACAGAAACTGCTCAAATATAGAAACAATATGGCACACAAAGGAAACATGGTCAGGAAGATACCTAAACTATGAATCAACAGCACCAATTCAATATATAAAAAGTGTTATATCAGGAATTGCAGATAGATCAATAAAACTTACATCACCAAAACATCGCATCGAAACAATAAAAAGCCAAAGAAATCTTGAAACAAAATAATTATCCAGAAAACTAATAGAGAAAATATTTAAAAACAGAATTCATGCAGCTTACAATTTCTGATAAAATGAAAGCTCAAAAAAGATAAAATATACATAGCAATTCCATACGTGAAAAACTTGTCCGAAAAAATCAACCATATTTTCAAAGACACAGACATCAAAATTGCACATAAGTCCACAAACAATCTGAGATCACTTCTACACGAGGCTAAAAGCCAAAACTCTGAGAGAAAAATATCAAATTGTGTTTACCAACTGAAATGCAAAGAATGTCCAGGAATCTACATAGGCCAAACAACACAATACATCAAAGAAAGGATCAACGGCCATAAGTATTCAAAAATTCCACAGCCCTTAAAAAGCACGAACGAGAGAATGACCATAGATTTGACTTTGACAACTTTAAAATTCTGCATAAAGAAACCAACAGCAAAATAAGGACATTCCAAGAAATGATATACATTCAAAGAGAAAAACACTCAATAAATGATAGAACAGACCTGAAAAACCTATCCAAAATTTACTATAACATTCTGTAATGGTATCAAAATTGTGTCGAGTGGCATCTGTGAGTGTATTCGAAAAACATCACCAAAATGAACTAGTGAAAATAAAATATTCTATTCAATAATTTTCACACATATGCACAGATGGCATTCCAGGTGATAAATTGAAAACCTACATATACAAAGAGATAATTTGAAGAATGATTCTAGTTGACAGCGTTCACAACACAATGAACATGATTTTAATTTTCTGATTTGTAAGATGAATTGTTGGACAGGTAGGCTAGCATAAAATGTGGAAATGTTAAGAAACCCCTAATAATCTGATTGTACATTTTAGATGTGATTGTCACTATGTTTGTAGCACGTGAACTTGAAAAAGGCTTAGTATACGCCGAAACATATGTAGTTAATTAATATAGAAAAAATAGATGAAGTCCTAATTTTTGATCCCGTGCTCTAATCCCAAAAAGATTACTTATAAATAATATATAATATAGCACAAGAAAAATACATATTTATATATATATATATATATATATATATATATATATATATATATATATAATGTTATTTTGGGGAGAAACTTGTGTTTTTAAAAACTTCTACTTTATTTGGAAACAACGATACAAGCAATGTATTACGTGAAGATCAACTCTATATTTTTTCGTACATCATTAGACGTCTCTCCTATTTATAATAGTTAGGAACAATGAGAACATTGTGGGACAATGAGAGCATTGTAGAGAGAGCGTCGCAAACAACAAATTATTATTTTTTTTTTTTTTAATCTCAATAATTATTAACAATCAGAATAACATTCTATAAGTTAATGTGTTAAGAAGTAGTCAAGTGACTTAAATAGAGCGGGAAAAGATTATCTCCAGTGAGAGAATCTCATTATTCCATTAAATCAGCTGGCCAATGTCTCTTCAATCTTCTTGCTAAGGTGTTTGTCAGTAAGGGTTGGAGTAAAATATTTGAGTGGTTTTCCATTCTCGCGTGGTGGTTTCTGCTTCTATGCTTGATGACTTCTTCAACATATGGTATATTTAGGTCTTCATGTAAAGTCTGGTTGGACACATACCATGGGGCGTTGGCCATCATGCGAAGTATTTTCGATTGCGTTCTTTGGATCAGAGCTATGCTGGATTTGCTTGCGCATCCCCAGATTTCTATCCCATATGTCCATATTGGGATGATGATCGTCTTATATAACAATATTTTGTTTGTAAGTGGTAACTTGGATTTTCTTCCGATGGGCCAATTAATTTCCTGACTTTTAGGTCAATTTGTTTTCTTTTTTGATTATATGTTCCCTCCAGGTTAGCCTAGTGTCTAGATGAAAGCCAAGGTATTTTGCTGATGTAGTTTTTGGAATTACTATGTTGTTCAATTTGATTGGGGACAATGTTGCTTTCTCAGTGTAAAGTCTACTTGTTGAGATTTGGTTTCATTTATTTTTATTTTCCACTTTTTCATCCAGATTTGTAGTTTGTCTAGGTGTTCTTGTACTAGCTTAGTCGCTGTTGCTGGGTCTTCATGTACTGCCATTATTGTTGTGTCATCAGCAAATGTTCCTGTTGTAGTGTGAGCTGTTATTGGTAGATCTGAGGTAAAAAGTAGGTAGAGGAACGGGGCCAGCACGCTTCCTTGTGGAACTCCAGCTTGAATGGGGCTATAATCTGATACTTCTTGTCCTACCCTAGTTCTAAACTATCTGTTTGTAAGGTATGAATTTAGTAAATTAAAGAATTTTAAAGGAAGAATATTTCTTATCTTGAATAGGAGTCCTGAGTGCCATACTTTATCGAACGCTTGACTCACATCCAGAAAGACTGAAGTGCAATATAGCTTCTTTTCAAACGCTTGGTTTATGGTTTGCGTTATTCTATGCGTTTGTTGGACAGTTGAGTGATCTTGTCTGAATCCGAATTGATGTGAAGGAATCCAATGATCTATCGGAATTTCGGCGTTTATTCTCTGAAGTAATAACCTTTCCAATATTTTCGAGATTATTGGTAAAAGGCTTATGGGTCGATATGATGTCACTTCGTGTGGATTCTTGCCCGGTTTCATTATCATGAGTACTTCTGCTGTTTTCAGTGATTTGGGCCAGTGCCCGATTCTCAATATAGCATTAAAGATGTAGGTTACCATGACAAGCCCTTTTCTAGGTAGTTCTTTGATCATCTTTGCAGTTATTCCATCAATACCTGGTGCCTTTTTCTGATTCAGATGAGTGATTTCTTTGTATACTTCTTTAGGTGTTAAGAACTTTATATTTTGAGTTTCTGTAGGGATGTTAGAAATATTTTCCTCAACAATTTCATCAATGACCTGGTCATTTGGTTTGAATACCTCTGTCAGGTGTAGTGCAAACAATTTCGCCTTTTTTTTTTTTCGCTTCTAGCCCATCTAGCATTGGTTTCAGTTGAGTTTTTCACTGGGACATTTTTGTTCTGTTGGCTTTACCTTGGATTTTATAGGTCTCCATATTGAGTTGTCGTATCGGTTTAATCCGGTGATATATATATTGAATGATTCTTCCTTCAATTCTCTTAACCTATTTTTAAGTTTATTGCTTATATTATTGAATGCTGTTTTGTCTGCAGGAGCATGTGTGATTTGCCATCTAGATCTTATTTTGCGTTTTTAGCAATGAGTTTTTAATTTCTAATGGTATTGGTTCTGGTTTGTTTTCATTGTAATTTCTTGGAGTACTTTGGATGGCTGCATCCTTAAGTATAGTTGTAAATGTATCGAGTGTTTCTTCGATTTCTTTTTTTTCCTTTAGCCTCAAGGATAGAGAGATCCGCTCATGAATTAATTTGCGGTATTCATCCTAGTTGGTTTTTTCGATTATGTAGTTTTGGTGGAGACTTTCTATTGATTATCAAGGTGCTCAGTGACGCTATTACTGGAGTATGATCTGATGATAGGTCATAGCTTGGACATACATCCATATATGATGGAGCTATTCCATTTGTTATAAAAAAAATCTAGTAGATCAGGTGTTTTATTTGGATCACTGGGCCAGTATGTAGGACTTCCAGTAGACAAGAAGGAGTAGTTTTTTCCTGCAACAATTTAGCCAGCTCTCGTCCCTTGGTAGTGGTTAATCGTGAGCCCCAGAGAGTATTCTTACTATTAAAATCTCCTCCGACAAAGAATTTTGAGCCTAATGTGGTAAAGAAATCTCTATAGTGATTAATTTTCAGATTGTGTTTAGGGGAACAATAGACAGCTGATATTGTCAATTCATATGAGAACATTCTTACTTTGATCGAAGTAGCTTGAAGGTGATCATCTTTGTATTCTGGCATGACATAGTGGCTTATTGTGTTCTTAATTAGAATTGCTGTTCCTCCGTGTGCAGTGTTGTCTGGGTGGTTGGTAGAGTAGGTGATGTAATTTGTTATGTTGAAGTATGACCTATCAGTGAAATGTGATTCACTTATGAGTAGGATGTCAATAAAATTGTGTTTTTAAAAAAGTTTCCACTTCATTCTTGTGTTGCAAGAGTCCGTTGGCATTCCATTGTGCTATTCTAATTAGTTTAATGAATTTTGTTGATCATGTTGAGAGCATGCTCAAGATCATGCTATTTTGTTGCATTAATTGCTGAAACATGCCTTTAAATTCTGATAAAAAGGTACTTAGTGTTGTTGAACTGTTTTCTTCATTTTGTGTTGTAGTTTTGTTATTTTTGCGTAGAGCTTCAGCGTAATTTATTTTCTGTGGTTGTTGTGTTGGTAATTGATTATCTATAAGATTGTTGTTGAATGATGTTTTTTTGTATGTTTAACCTATTATTATCGTTGTCAGGTTTCTTGATTAGGTCATGATAAAATTGACACCCTCTATAGTTTGCTGGATGCGGACCATTACATAATACACATTTAGCTGGGGTATTGTTGCTTTTTTTGCAATGTGCCGTATTGTGTTCCCCACCACACTTCACACATGCATATGGCCTATTGCAATAGGTCTTAGTATGTCCATATTGTTGACATCTCATGCACTGTATTAGTCCTCTCACCTTTTTTGGTGGTTCGATTTTCACTAACCTGTTTTGTATGCCATGTATCTTGTAGATTTCTTTGTTGTTCAGGGCTGGTTCGAGATCCACGAAAAATAAATTCAGAGGTTCTTTTGTTATCCTACTTTTTCCATTGTGAATATTTCTTACTGTGTGTCCTTCTTTGGAGAGTTCCAGCTTGATATCCTCTATATTTGTTGAGTGATGGACATTTTTTATAACAACTCTGAATGCTCTTTCCTGCTTTGGTTGATACGTGTGGTGTATTATATTATTATTCCTCATGTGGTGAATAAGTTTTCTATAACCTTCAACAGTTTGACTATTCACTTTCACAGTATTGTCAGCTAAGGTTTTTGTGGTGAATTGATCCATTTGAAGGATTTCATTCATGTTGGAGATCATCTCATTGTAATTATTAACTCCGTAAACAAAAATGGACGGAGGGCGAGGAACCTTGGTGATTGGTTTATCTGGTTTGTTTTCGGTTGTTTCGTTTGTTTCGCTCAAGGCGCTGAATCTGTTTTGTGTTGTTGTTGGAGTTACAGCGGAATTTGATCTCACTTTTCGATTTTTTGTGTTTTTGGTTCTAACAGACTGCCACGTATTGTTCGAATTTTCAGTTGGGAATCCATTAAAATCTTCATCACTTGTAGATGACATTCTACAATAGCTTGATGTTTGTGGACCATCCTGTATGACGATAAGCAATATGCTGATTTAACAAAATACAACAAGGTAATATGCATTTCCTTATGGATTGATACACTGTTGCAATAATTAGAATACAGGGTGGATAATATCTAATTCCTACCCCCTTTGGATAAAAGTATCACCCTGTTTGGGTGTAGTTTTACATAAATCTTTTTTTCTTTTGAAAATATTTAACAATAAAGTAAGTTATAATTATTAAAATTATTAAAATTAACATCAGACTGAATTCACTTGGCTTCATCTTCCATTCTTCGATTTCTTCTAAATTCACGTCTGGAACATTGATTTCGTTGAGATCCTCTTCTTATGAGAATATTATTATGAGAATATATAGAATATATATATTCGGAAGTTAAGGGTCATAAAATTGAGATTTTTAAAATTCTGGTTACAGTGTAGTATGACTATTCAGGTTTTACTTAATTTATTGTGTGCTAAAATCTCATGCGCAAGAACGAAAAATACCTTGCTCCTTTTAGTTTTTCTTCCATTCTTCGAATATCCTATGAAATTCAAGGAATTTTGATATAGAAGGTGTTTTTAAGGTTGAATTTTTCCCAAGCCGGTCCTGAAAGAAAATTTATTCCTAATATCGGTGTGAAGAAGTTGTTGAAGAGAATAAACGTACCAAACATAATGAAAATATTTAAGGTGGTTCGAAAGTTATGGGTAATTGAAAAAGATGACAAAATCAATAAAACAGTCTGACCTTGAATATGAAGAGAGATAGACCCTAAAAATAAGTGCTATTCTGACTCAGCTCGGTGTCCTCTAACTACCTTTAGCTTTTGTTCATTTACCAATGAATCACCTTGTATAATACTTGTAGTTTTGAAATACTAAGGTGAACTATGAGCTACAAACATTTTACACAATTATTCTTGTCAATATTTGGATGGAGCATATAAGTGAAAAATCTGAAAATGCTGCAAAGCAGTCTCAACGCGTTTGTTCTATAAGTGATACGATATAAACATGCATTTATACGAACACAATTTAGCCCTTAAACAACTTCAGACTCATGAAGTGTCATCAATGGAAACATAAATTATTGAAAAATAAGCATTTGACCTACAATGCACAAAACACATTTTGATGAATACCATATAATTTCATCCAGAAATCGTTATGAAATCATATGTAACTGATAATCAGATTGTTTATAGAAATTTTCCTATTTTGGATCCCTTTTTTGTGATGAGACACGAAGGCTTATAGTAACAAGGAATGAGAATTCAAAATTTCCAATCTATTCGCTTTCGGTTCCATAAAATTATAATATATTTTCAGGATTGATGAAATTTAATTATATTCAGGAAATCAACAACGTCCATAGAAACATCATAGATATCTGACGAATATCTTATAAAGAATCGGTTCTAATAAAAAATTTTGTTGGGAATTTTTAATAAATTTTCTAGAGTGGCGATTATCTCGAAATTTGGAAAACCATTTTATTTAACATCATTAAAACACCTTCTAAATTATAAATTGATCAGATGAATATTCTAGGCGAAAATCAAATTTTGAATGCTAATAACTAACGATGGATTTGGCCCAATAACGAACTTGACCGAGATATTTGAACGATCAACCTATTCTGAAAAATGAAAACTAGGTCATCTCCTTCGGAAGATAGAGAGTATACGATCGGAGGGCCGGCCAGCCTGACCTACTTAAATTTGACCAAGGTTTCTCCATCAAGAAGTCGAACCCAATGGATTGAAAACATTTTCGGCTCGATATTCGGAAATTACAGACATTTGGACAGAACGATAGCCCGCCTGTTCCAAGCGCAAAAACAAAAAATTTTCTGGCCTTCATAACCATAAAGTCAAATCAATGGTGACTGAAGAAATACTGAATATTAATTCAAAACGATCATATTATCTTTGCGCACATAAAAAAATCAAATACCGTACCTGCTTATATTGACCCTACTTCAAGAATTCGGAAAGGCTTAGTGCTTAGCGGATTACTGAGCACTAAGATTTTCGCGAGAGTGCTCCGAAAAACAAGCACTAAGCACTAGCCTTTGCAAAGTGCTCGCGAGCACAGTGCTCGGAAGCACTAAAGTGCTTAGAGTGCTTTCACGAGCACTAAGCACAATGCTTTGGCACAGCTCTGATACAAAGTAATAGATGAATTGATCTTTTAAAATCACTATAGTAGTGTTTGTCATTAATAAAATTCAAAATAATCTTTTTCTAATTTTGCAATTCATTCAGATGTGGATTTTTTTGCATTTGGTAGATTTTCGTCATCATCCTGTCTCTTCCTCTTCTTATTTGCTCCATCTGTATATGCAAGTGGTGAAATTGTGGCCACATAATTTCGATGCCTAAAATTTCGAGTCACATTCGGTGTGGGAGGATATAGTTTCTGGATATACCCATGGAGCAGTTTTGGATCGGCAAGTTTTTGAACTATAAGTTCCAAGAGTTGCTTTGTTGCTGCAGCCTTCGCTAATTTGAGTACAAAATTTTCATTGCTCTTCGATTTTTCAGAGGTTTCATTCGAATCTTTTCGATATTCTTCACTGCTTTTAATAAAGTCCTTTATCATTGCTCGTTTGGTCTTTATATCTATATATCTCACCATGTCTTTTGTTTGGATACGAAAAGGCTCTCTAGATTTCTTCCTGAGAGCAAGCAAGTATTTCAGCAGTTCTTCTAATTCCATTTTTATATCTGATATATATATGTATTCTCTCTTCCAAATGATAATCAATCAAATTCAGTATCTTCGATGGGGAGTAATAGTAATTTACGTAACAAGTCCGGAAAATAGGGTTTTTGGACGAATAGACAAAATTCTAGGACGAGCGCAAGCGAGTCCTAGAAGTCTATGAGTCCAAAACCATTTTCGGGCGTGTTGCGTACAATATTTTTTCGGCAACCGTCTAGAATAACAAATCAATGAGACGACACATTTCTTTTTATATATTTTAATTCTTATTTAAATTAAACAGAACAGAAAATATCACATATTAACAGAAACATTCTAATTCTTATTTATATTAATATTTATATTAAAATTCGAGCAATTACTGATATTGAAGGGATTCAATTTGTTTGAAATGCCTGGTATATTTAAATTCCTTTTTGTTGAAGCCACAACAAGATGGCAAAGTTTCCGTTTCTGCATCGATTATTTTCTTCTGGTGATTTTTGAATGGTCTTGGCAATTTTAATTTTGTTTTCAAGGAATTATCTATATATCCTTCAGCCACATTGGTAGACTTCCAGCCACCGTGTCTCTTCAAATTTGTGATGTTTCCACCATTGTCAGCAAATAACGTCGCCGAAGTTCGACGAATGCTATGGCCTGTGTAATTTTTAGGATTGGGTAAATGTAAAAACTCTGCGATTTTCATTCCGAGACTCCCGAAAGTGTGGATACCAACAGGCTGAATCGAACATTTTCCTTTTTGTAATTCACGAATAATCTGTTGTGTGGAGTATGAGATGGCCGTAAAGATAAATATTGTCTATACAACAGCAGGTTTTCTTGCCCAATTACAACAAAAGTTCTCTCAATATGTGTTTTGGAATCCGGTATTTTCACAAGCAACATGTCTTCCTTATCGTTTATTAAATCAATCGACATTTTGTCAGTTCTTCTCTTCTGCACGCGCCGGCTAACCCAATAATTGTTGCTACCTGAAAAGTAAGTTGATACTTTTATATCCTACAATCGTAATATTTTGTTAAAATCACCTTCAGCATTAGATATGTATCATTATCCGCTTCTCTAATGAATTTGCTGATCTGTTCACTGCTGAAAACTTCTGATTTTTTGGCTTTGTAACCAACATTCTTCCTTTTAAGAAATGCGAGAACTTTTGGGAAAATGGCTATGTTCACATTTTTCTTTACTAAAATGGTACTTTTCAACATAGAGTACATGCTCCACAGAGTGGAGGATTTGACTGTTTCTGATTTATGCGCCAAATAGGCCAACATTACATCCTCTGTTATAATTTTGCATTGCTTCATCTCCATCCATTTCGTGAACGAATCATACACGTTTTCATACCTTGATTTTGATTTTTCAGGCAATAATTGTGCTGTAGCAGCGGCTGCTATATTGAAATTTCCCAAGGCACATTTTCATTGTCACTATCACTGCTGCTTTCCATATTTTTAATGCGGATTGGGATTGCGATCAGAAAACATGCAAATTCTTGACAACTAATTTTATATGAACTGTCAGCCGTTTTCTCAGTGCTATGGTAACTTCATTTATCAAAAAATATACCTACCAAGATTTTCATATTTACTATGATCAAAACGACGTGATTCTTCCCGGCCTAGTCCGGGAAGTACGTACTTCCCGGACTAGGCCGGGAAAGGCTTCTTTCTCAAAGAAAAAGCGTCCGGAAAGTGGGTACTTTCCGGACGGTTGCCGAAAATTTTATTTTTCAGCTTACAACTGCTCTCACACTTTGACTGAGAATAACTGAGACTTTCGCCAAAAACCTCTTCATAAATATACAAGTAGGTACGTTTTAGGTACATAATTAGAAGAGATAAACATAATTATTAAAGTTTTGACTAATAAGTGTTTAAGGTGTACAAAGGTCACAACATCAAACTTAGGTACAAGGATCCCACCACAAACTGAAAAACATTTCCGATTTATATATGAGGTTATAAAGAAATATAATAACGAGTTTCACTCACATCAATTTGAATCAGATCAGAGTTTGAAGATCTTAATTGAAGGTATTCCCTCGGCAAACACAAACGAGGAAATCGAAAAAAGAAAACAATTTAGGTTCGGGAAACCCGGCCCTAATCGTCAAGAGGATGATTGAGAGAATTAATACCTTTTTCAAATTACTCTCAATGAAATAGAGAAGCAATACAAGTCTCCAAATAATCTTACGTGTATCCTAGGTCTAAAAGTAAATATTGAGCCTCTCAAACTAAAACACAAGCGATGCAATACTACAGGTGCCATGAATTCGGACTTCTTCAAATCAACTGTTATGCAATATCAAGTGCATGAATTTTGTCTAGTGAGACCGAAAATTGAAGTTGTCATTCCGATGTGGCATACTCTATAACAGGCTCAGATTAAAGGCATAAATCATAAACAAACCGAAGAAAGAACGCGAAAAAGCGCGAAACTGAGGAAAGAGCTCATGGGACAGCAGTAATGATGGTTGTCTTCATAAATTAAAAACCATTCAAAAAGAAACAAACCAATTCTACAATTAATTAAATAGAATACTTTCACATATCAACTGATATGCAATTTTTTTTACACCTAGGTATAGGAGAAGAAAGTCGACAGAGCAATCATTAATTAAACCAAATCAAAACCAAGCCATCATCTAAATTTATCCAACTCTGTCATATCTAGGAAATCTTTTGAATTTATCTCCAAAAACCTGGCTTTTCTTTTGATTAAATATCTATAGTCTCGGCATCTTTAGCCAAAAAATGAATTCAAATATGGAAATTACCATGTTGTTGAAATAAACCAAATTTTAATGCTTTTCGGCGATTAACGGAAACAAACTGTAACACTGTATGTTCAGGATATTGTTTGAAAGGAAAAAATTTCAATAATAAATACCATTTAAGATTAAAAAGGGAATTTTCAATTTAATTTCATATAATTCAATAATAATTTCTACAAAATAATTAAAACATATATACAAAGTAATAAATGAATTGATCTTTTAAAATCACTATAGTAGTGTTTGTCATTAATAAAATTCAAAATAATTTTTTTCTAATTTTGCAATTCATTCAGATGTGGATTTTTTTGCATTTGGTAGATTTTCGTCATCATCCTGTCTCTTCCTCTTCTTATTTGCTCCATCTGTATATGCAAGTGGTGAAATTGTGGCCACATAATTTCGATGCCTAAAATTTCGAGTCACATTCGGTGTGGGAGGATATAGTTTCTGGATATACCCATGGACCAGTTTTTTTGGATCGGCAAGTTTTTGAAC
>JARTUT010000663.1:0-28876 GCA_030674115.1 Micraspis discolor
AGACATGATTCACTCTCTCAAAAACACTAATGATTCTAGGTAGTTCAAAATACGGACCTTTAGTTCAAGTGATGCTTGTTTTTCATGCAATTTAACCAATCTGTACATTAGTAGTGAGAAACCCACAAGAAATTGAATAAATCTATTGATGCCAAAATATGCATGACTGTTATCAAAACCTTCTACAAGAGATCATTTCAATTGATATTGTCTTTTGAATATTATAGGTGAAAATGCAATTTTTTCATGAAATTTCAACACCCCTTTCGAACAGGACCAAGTTTGGAACAATGTTATAGGAGAAAATATTTTTACGTCAAGAATCTATGGATAAAATTAACGCAGTGGTCAAAGACTCACCCTGTATAAGGTATTTTAAAGGACAAGTGTTTATCCATCCGAAATTCTTGAATTATGATGAAAGAAGACTTTGCTTACCGGTAGATCAAATTTCTCTTATATTGCCATATGGATTGGTTGATTCAAGTTTATGTAAAATTATAAGTGAGAATCATTGAATGTCTCAAGTGAAGATATGCTAAGTGACTGTTACAAGAAAACTCCAATGAAAACTTCGAGTCCGGAATAAAAACATAGATAGAACTGAAAATCTCGAACTATTCAATCTAGAAATCTCAGGAAATGAGTATGTAGAAAACGTGCCACACTAAAAAACAACCATATTGTAAGTTTATCACAGATTAAGTGAACGATTTCAGGTCTGCATCGAAACTGAAGGAAAACTATAAGTTTTGTTATTCTATTTCAAGATTTTTGTTTTTTCATCCTTTTATATTGATTCTCTTCGATGTTTTTTTATCGCACTATAGAATAGTAAAATGGGAAAGATTTTAGAACTAATGCAAAAGTTCCTGTTGTCACGTCAGTGTTTTCCTACATTTTTATTTCATCGAGTAGGTTCAACAAATATTTATTGAATTATCAAAGATTAGGCTTATTCAATTTAGTGTGGAGATTGTAGTCCCAATAAGGAACAGGATTTCAGGAAATTACTCAAAGAAACTAAGATGAATTATTATCGGGATATGTTAAATAGTTCATCTAATAAGAACAAAACTGTATGGGATATTGTGAATAGGGAAACAGGACGGAAAAAAATTTCTCGACAGAGCATCTCGCTCAGTCATGATGGAAAACTATATTCCGATCCCTCCGAGATCGTTGATATGTTTGCTGAGTATTTTTGCTCTATTGCACAAGAAAGTTTGAGAAATCATTTTGGTGGTGCACCTTCACTTGCATGTACTACCTCTCTATTATCATCGAATACCTTTTTTTTCTTCCCAGTAGTTGGAGAGGAGGTCATTGACACGGTCAAATCTTTAAATAACAAAAAAAGTACTGGTGTAGATAACATTTCTGTTGAGGTATTGAAAGCCATTGTGAACGTCGTTGCTGATCATTTCGCACATATTATAAATTTATCCATTAACACTGGCAAATTTCCTTCATTTCTTAAATCGGCTTCAGTCATTCCTCTATTGAAAAAAAACGATCCTTGCAATATTGCAAACTATCGTCCCATTTCGATTCTTAGCGTGTTCTCTAAGATTTTCGAGAAAATCGTATACCATAGAATGATGTCATTTCTGAGCCGGTTCAAAATCATAACAAGCTGCCAACACGGCTTTGGTCAGGGTAGGTCCACTGAAACAGCGGCTTTTTTATTTGTTGACTTCGTTTATAAGAAATTAGATGAAGGTCATTATGTTGCAGGTCTCTTTTTCGACCTTACACGTGCATTTGATGTACTGTCGCCGGAATTCTTGGAGAGTAAGCTCTACAACCTGGGTTTTCGTGGGGTTTTTTTGGAATGGATCAGGAGTTTCATTGTTGATCGTACTCTAAATGTAAAAATTGGAAATTTTTCATCTTATAAGGCTAAAGTGTTTCTGGGGGTTCCACAAGGCTCTGTTTTGGGACCGCTATTGTTTCTTCTCTTCATAAATGATCTACCAGAGCATATCATTCCCAGTTTGCTAGTGAATTTGATTATATTCGCTGATGACACATCTATCGCTATCTCAGCACAGAGTCCTGAGAGGCTCATGGCGTTGTGTAATGAGCTAATTAGTAGGTTTGAGAATTGGTGTCGCTCTAATGGTCTGATACTCAATTTAGATAAAACGGAATGTTTATACTTCCGTGTAAGAAACTCAACTGGGGATCAACTTACAGTTGAATGTTTGGGAAACCAGATAAAATCTAGTGAGTCTGTTAAATTTCTGGGAGTTCACTTGGACTGCTCACTTAGATGGGTTCGGCAGGTTGATGAAGTCTGCAAGAGGTTGGGTAGCTCATCTTATGCAATCGGCAGGGTGAAGGATTCGCTTCCTTTCAATTCTTTGATGAGTATTTATTATGGTCTGGTGTACAGTACTTTATGTTATAATGTTTTGCTTTGGGGTAATTCTGTAGAGTCCAATAGAGTATTTGTTGTCCAAAAAAGAATAATTCGTTTAATTTTCAACTTGAATTCTCTTGATTCATGTAGGCCTATTTTTAGAAAACATCAAATTTTTACCCTGAGTGGTTTATTTATTTATAAATGTTTACTTTTTGTGAAAGAGAATGAACACTTAATGATTAAATTATCTGACTTTCATGGTTATTCAACAAGAAATTCGGATTTACTTTGTATTCCTTCTCATGCAACTGCTAAATTCGAAACATCTCCCGGTTACCGGGCAATTATCCTGTATAATCATCTACCAGCAGTTGTAGAAATCCTTGGGAAAAAGAATTCAAAATTGGTTAAGGTTGAATTGATGTTGAAATGTTACTATAGTGTCAAAGAATATTTGGCTGATGATAGTTTCTTGGTTAGATAATAAATTTTTTGTATCAATAGGTTTAATTTTGTATCAATAGGTTTAATTTTTGTATTCTAGACTTGTCTCACACATATTCTGTTATGTCTTATGGGATCAATAAATTATTATTATTATTATTATTATTGTCCTGTATTCGTTGAATTCTTATACAGAGTAGTTCTAGTAATTTCAGTTGAACAATATAAATGATAATGGTTCAGAACGAACTTTAGAGAGATATTTCAACTACTGACCTTTCATGAAAATTGAAAACCCTAGTTCATCTCCTGAGAGTGTGGGCTATTAATGTTGGCCGGTTTGAACTTTTGTCAAAATATGAAAATTATATCATCTCATCTGAAAGTTCTTCAATATACGGCCGGCCTGACATATTGTAGTTTAACAACAGACTGTACATTCGGGAGTCAAACCCTATTGAAGCAGACCATTTTCTATTTTCGAAAATTAAGGTTCTCTTAGATGGCCAACAGAAATTATTCCATTATTGTCGAAATCGATGAGAGAACATATCCAGCAATTCCAGAAACGGCAGAGAACATCAACTCCGTAGAATAGAGAAATTAAGTGATATGGGGGTGATCTGGGCGACTCCAAGAAACTATACAAGCGCAAGCGCTGCATTATCTTACTACCTCTGCATAAGCGAGAAGTAAAAACTGCAGAGCGAATGAATAACTACGAGATAGAAAAAAATTGACTCGAATATCCATATCAGCAGTTCGTATCAGCCACATGGAGCAATATCGTCGAAATAATTGCCGCAATATTTTTGCACTCCATTACTCCTTTAGTTGCCCCAGATTGTTCCATCCGTGCTGGCAGTCGATTATTCCTCAAAAAATTAACCGTATAAGCCCACCTTTATAGATATTGAGGCGTAACTATAGCTCGCTGTTCGACTGGGAAGAAACGCGACGATTTCAATACACACAAGGAGTACTGCATAGTGTTAATTTTCACTTGCTCAATAAGGTTACCATTAAACCGGGCTCTTTTCAATGTAACAAAAAAGAACACTCGGCTCATTCCGCCTGTCCTAAAGGGGATAATAAACTGAATTAGAGTTCAAGAGTTGCAATAACCAAGAGAAAATTACGGCGAAACCATAAATTAATTGAATGAAAACGTGTACGTGGGCCTCACCACGAAGATCGAACCAGGTAGATATGTTAGTAAGACTGCCGGAATGTGGGTAGGTATGTCAGAATGGTGCACTCACCTTCCAAGTACCGATGTTAATCCATGTCTTCTTTGGTGTTGAACCCGATGGCCATAGATCCGCGCCGACTGCGTTTGCGTGAACTTGTGCGTGGTAACACAATTCTCGTCGATGTAAGTCAGGTGCGAATAGATAAAAGGTACGCTTCTTGAAGGCAGAAACTATCGACCAGAGCGAAGTTTATGATGCAACGGTTGAAATCGAAAGTTCTAAGCTGGTTCGAAGGTGATTTAGTTTTTCGTTGTTCTGTAACCACTCAGGTGAACAATTGTTCATGTAATGAACACAAAACGATGCACATTTTGCACGACTTTAAAAGTTTGTAACACGAGCCGAAATCGTGCTATTTAATCAAAGGCTCATTGCTTTTTTTATGTGAGATGAACGTAGTTTCCATATGCATGGATTATTGGCTTCAGGAGGGCTTGTTTGAAAGTCTTCTCTCCGACTCTGGAACAGTGGGATACTAAAATAACCACCTAAATGAATGTGATAGAATCAACAAAGCTATGTCTCAAATTCGAAACAACCATTCACAGATTCTATTCAGTTTTGTTCAAAGCCAAATCTCATCGAGATAGTAAAGCTTTTTTAAATATTTCGTTTATTCCATCTAAATCACAAAAAAACAGACTCAATCGATCTTCTTGAGGATAAAGTGTGAATGGAACAGTTGATATATTGTCAATTTGCCCAACAAATTTATGGTTGTCAAAATAAGAACTCATCAAATCACTTTAGAAATGTTGAGGAATTTGACTCAGAAGATAAGGTTACGGTCAAATAAAAGAAGATTTACAGACTTCAGTTCATCAACTTAAGATTTTTACTATTTATCATTTGTAGAAGTTGAAAAAAGAATTGGTATTCTTAACTGTCTGCTATGAACTTCTATGACTCATTACAATACGAAAGCTCCCTATTTCTTTTCTTGGGATCACAGTACGATGATGAATCTTCAGAATATGCAAGATATTTATATACCTACCCGCGTATGTATTAAAAAATTTTTAACCTGGCGAATTTCACAAAACTTCGTGAACTCCTTTCTTCCAATGTTATTCAGACTATACCAAGTTTAGAATAGGTTCAGTCGATATTTTAGAAGTTATAGAGGAATCAAAATACCAGATGTTCATAACTGCTGAACTATTCGACAGATTTGGCCCAATAACGAACCTGATCGAGATACTCCAACAATTAACCTACTCTGAAATCATCAGCTATTGAAACGGACTCCGCATCCTCAGAGCATAGATCACCGATCTAAGTCTGGCCATCACATTCTCAATGTAAGGTCAGCGGTGAGTCTACAGTTAGACTCAATATCTTAGTCTGTTCTGTAACTTCTTGAAAATGTGCGAAATTTGAAAATTATTCTAAAAATCCATCATCGCTTCACTAATGGCCGGTTTCTGAACTCGCATTTAAGGTGTGGTTAGCTATCAATTCGATAACATAACGGTAAACAAAGGGAGTTATGGGCTCCATAAGTTATCGAAGCGTTAAAGCGACTTCAGAAACCGGCCATAAGTGACGCCCGGTACCAGATTATCGTAGAGTTTCGGAACATCCTGTGTAATTATTCTATTTCGGTGATCAATTTTCGAAATTATTCCGCTCTTTGATCTGAACAACGGGAAAATGCTCGAACTATCGTTATCTCAGGAGAAATAAATGTATGAATGAAACCTAAGTAGGAGTGCGAAACATTCAAGGCACCAAAACCGCTAAATATTGAGACCGAAAGCCAACAGCTAGCTCATCGGCCTTGCTCGGGTCCTTCACCGGTTATTACCCCCTCATATTTTATAGCGATGCCACACTCAAGGATCGGTAGGTTGCTAACTCAGTTGATCACGTTGCCTTCCTACATTCGATATTACCTGATTCATTATCATCCTCGTGGCAAAATGTTCCAATCATACATACAGGGTGATATGAGTCGAAAAATTTGGGATCGTACACACGCTGATCGTCTTGATGAGGAATGAATATTTCTGATTATTACTTGGTCTTTTGCATTCATGTTCAAGATACTTCTGAAGGTGAATTACATCAAGAACAGCATATTCTAGGATAACTTTTCAACTGTATACAAACCTTCAATTTGGGCTCCAGCAAATGTTTATAAAAATGAAGAAACAAATGACATAAGGAAAACTCGAGACAAATGGCTATACCAAAAAGATTTTAGGAAAAACTTAACAATAGTATATAACATTACTAGCAAGGTAAGAGGATTTTTACTGGTGAATGGAGGATATAATTGACGAGCCGCAGGCGAGTCAGTTATCTCCTTAAGCCAGTAAAACCCGTTACCTTGCGTGTATTGTTTTATATTTTTCGTACTTCCGGGCCTAAAGTGACAACTTCACTCCCTTGTGACAGGTACTAAAGTGTCACATTTAATCCCTCCGGGATTAAATATTGACGAAACTCCCGGAACGATTAAATCACAAACAAACGAATTTAAGGGATATTTTATTGAAAAATACAATTAATTAGAATGGTAATTAACGCTAATATTCAAATTAATATTGTGACAGTTCGTCTTATTGACCAGTCTTTCCTGGGTTAATGCAGCAGGTAACTGACGAGTAACAGATAGGTCCTTATCATATTGAACTGGTGTTTGTTTCGAAGATCCTGCGGAAACCGGAAGCGAGAATGAGGACTGTGGCATAACTATAGTGGACGAATCGGCGACTTGACCAAATATTTTATCTGAAATTTTTTGTTCATTTTTAATAGACGATTCAATATATCCCTCGGCCACGTTGGAGGATTTCCATCCTCCATGTCTCTTCAGCACGTCTATTGTTGCTCCCGAATCAGCTAACAAAGACGTGCGTCTAAAACAATGTCCCGTATAAGACGTCGCATTTTCTAATTTCAAGAAAGCTGCTATTTGCCGTGGAAATGTACCAAACATGTTTTTTCCTACTACTCGCTTAGAACATTCTTTGTTGATGTATTGAACAAAAAATTTTGAATGCGGTGTCCCTGTCTTTCGCAATGCCACATATTTTCGAAATATCGCCACAAAACTGATGGCACTGTTTTCGGAATTTTTGATCACAAAATTTCGGTCAATTTATTTTGGTGTTTCTAATCGCAATTAGGAAGGAATCGCCCAAATCTCTCACATCGTCGATTTCTAAATCAACCAACTCTTTTCCACGACAAGCTCCCGCAACGCCCAAAATAAGTGCAACCTACAAAAAAATTGATTTCTTAAAATTTCTGAATATAAACACATTTCCAAATTTACCTTAAGCATTAAATATTTATCATCCGGAGCCTCCCGTAAGAACTGATCTACCTGCTCAGACGTGAGAATTCTTGACTTCTTTGCATTAAATCCCTCATTTCTTCTCTTCAAAAAAGCTAATAATTTTGGAAATTTACTTATATCAATATCTGTAGATATAGATATAGAAGTAGACTAACAGCGCATTTTCAGTAGGTTGTCTCACATTTTTTAAGCGGCACCACTTTTTAAAAGCATCGTACTGCTGCTCGTATAGTTTTCTAGATTTCGGTGGTAACAATTCTTCACCTACTTCGGCTGCTCTTTTATCAAAATCAGATACACCTTCTTCACTTATGATACCAATAATTATCAATAACAATGTTTCTTTACAATGACACTAGTAATGACAATGTTTCTAAATTATAATTGTCACAACGCAATGTTACTATGGTAACTTATTTTAAAGACAGTTTATTAAATGAGTTGAAGAGAGAAAAAACTGATTGAAATTATTGAAATAATTAATAAAATCATACCGGAAGTACGAAAAGTATTGTATATACCTTGCGACTGAAGTACATTTAATCCTTCAGGTAAATTATAATAAACTTTATCTTCAGGATTAAATGTACTACTTCAGTCCCGCGGTATATAATATACTTTTATTCGTTTCTCATTTGTAAAAAGGTTAGATGAATTCCAAAAAAATCTCAATAATTTGTCGCAAATGTCGTAAGCTATGGAAGCGTTGCCATGAACATGTCTGTTTATTTTGGTTTATATTTGTTTAGGCGGAAGCGAAAATTAATGTATCAAGAGAAATTATTGAGGCCGCCAGCAGTGTATCTTCAAGTTTATTACCTGCAAAATGAGCTTCAAGGTACGAGTGTGATTGGGGTTGAAGATGTCTGTTGGTCTACTTGAATCAACTATCAGCTAGATTCAGCCCTAGTACTTAATGGGCAAAATGGTCTATGCTGAGAAGCTGCTTGGAAATGAAAGAAAATACCCCTGTTCGCAGGTTTGTTTTCCTTAAAAAATTCATTGAAAAATATGACGTTTAGTTGTCATTTGCAGATTTCAAAAGGTAATAGCGTTTCTGCAACGAAAAAATGAGCGTTATACTTCAAAAAAGGCCAAGGTATTGAATAAAGAAGAGGCTGAACAATTTTTTTTACATGCTCCTGATGACCAATGGTTGCTGGCGAAAATTGTAATAATATTTGGGATTTTTGGATGTTGTCGATGTAACGAAATTCTCTCCTTAAACATGAATGATGTAGAAGATATGGGAAAATACGTTATTGGGACATAGCGGCAAACAAAAAATTCAACGACAAGAAGATTCACCATAACCGATGATGGCTGTAGCTTCAAGCCCTGCATGTTGTACAGAAAATATGTAAATCTTCGGCCTCGTGGAACAGAAAGCCTGAGAGTTTTTTTGACATACCGACATGGAAAGTGCCATTTCCCTTAATGCTGGCCAGCACACTACTGTTGGTGTCTGTGATATATTCGAGTTGAATTTCATGTGTTTTGAGAGGCTTGCGCAGTGTCTGCTTTGACTGTACGCAAGTATCTCATTCCTTTCATTTATTCATGTAAATGCTGTAATCGAGACCAGACTGTCATAAATAAATTACTCATAATAGTAAAAATAGTTATTATTTCAAAGTGAATATATAAGAGTGTCCAAAAAAAAAAAAGAGTTATACACCGGCCACTTTTTTCGCAGAACTGGAGCCACTATGGTTGCGGCTTCGGGTGGAGATATTTTAGCACTAAAGCGTGCAGGAGGGTGGAAGACCACCGAAATTGCGATGAGTTATGTCGATGATTCGGTCAACAAAAAAATCGAAATGTCTATTAAATTATTTGGTAGTAAGGAGAGTACAAATGTTCTATAGTCCTCGAGTTCAGCAGTTTCTGAATCAACAGATGGTTCATCAACTTTTTCATCATCAAAAATCTGTGTTACTGGAAATAACGATTGTACCTCGGATTGTACCATAATTTTCAACATATAGGTATGACGATAAAACAAAATTTTCTAATGTAAATAATACTACTAACTTCTAAAAATGTTGCTGTCAAGTGTCAGTTTTACAAGTTAGTGACTTGATAAAATAAACTTTCTTGATTAATATCGTGTTTTTGGAAACTGACGTTTACAAATGAGAAACAAATAAAGAATATAATATCAACTAAATCTCTTTACTAGATGGAGAAACCATGAAAGGTGTAATTTTATATGTAAAAGATTTTTTCTCGTTGTCATTTCTAAGATAACTTAATCATACTGACTTTACCAAATTTTGAATTTTCAATTCGAAAGAAAGGCACTCGGAGCTTTCCCTTTTTTTTGTACGACCATTTTTCGTGAAGTTATGACCTGTTGAAAATAGCATAAAAATTTGGAACTACTGGAGAGCATTTTGAAAATGAATCGAGTATTCTAGTTGGGAACGAGTGCATAAACTCTGTATAGAAGCTCAATTTGTATTGGATCATCCAGAAATCCTACTACGAAGATGGGTACTCGATTTTTGTGCATCTACTCTGAAAAAATATATTACTAATATTGCACCCCCTTATCCAATATCATCCATCAAAATGTGAAACCTAACTCACCTGAATGGTGCCTTTTGTAGTCTGTAAAAACCAATTGCAGGGGAAATCCTAGTACCCGTATAACTTTTAACAAAATTCCCAACCATAATATCCGCTGCAATCGGTGAGCTTTCATTCGATTCCATCTGACAATGAAATAACAGAACGGAGATGTTTTCCTAAAAGGTTTCGTGAAGATAAGAGTGCATTAGTGGATGTATACACTTTCTTTGATTGCTTCCTAGGGATAACAATGGAGCTGAAAGCTGTTGGTGGTAGAATGCCAAATTGAATGAATCAATATCGCAACCCTCTAGGCAACAGAAAATTGACTTCTTGAGTTTTATTGTTTTTATGACTGAATCTTTTCACGACTTTCAGCAGCTCTTTTCATGTCACTGTCAGATCGAAACTTGGGAGATGTGATTGTCTGATGAGATCTGAAGAGAGAATAGTAAACAGCATACTCATTACATAACAGAATAGATAGATGACTCCAGTTTCGCTTTTTTCGGTGGTCTCCATTACCGTATACTTCAATTCGACCGGACAGATATTATAGGAGCTACTTTTTTTTGAAAATATGGAAACTGTAGCTCATCCCCTTTGAAAAAAAGTGCGTATACGGCCGGGAATCCTCGAATTTAACCACGGATTTTTTATCAGGAAGTTCCATCCAATCATTTTCGGCTCGAATTCGAAAATCGCAGAATTTTAGCTAAATTTTAGAACTAGATCTACTATTTTCCCAAACCGAAACAAGCATGCAAAAAACGTATCATTGTACAAAGTGAATTGTCAATCGAATGAAACTTGTATGGCACGAAAACACCCTGATGAGGCTTCTGTACATAATTTGAAACTGACTTGCATTGCAACTCTAGAGTGGTAATATCACTTTACGCAAGGTCCCAATCCATGCTTTGAATGGTAACCTAATCTGCAGATTAACTTCTAGAGCTTGTATTCATCCAATTATTCCGAAAATTGCGTTATACATAGGGACAACTATACAGGGTGCTCGGCACATGGACCGTCAAATTCTCTCTCTTAATCGTCGATAAGTCGTTGAGAATGTTTCATGGGGGGGTAATCTTCGATCAGGAAATTTGGCTTGATAAATCCTTTGAGCTGCACGAGCAACTCCATCGGCCTTGCCATATGCCATCACCATATCAGCATACTCAGCGTTGGTGAAATTAGGCATATCAACAACCAAAATTAAAACAGTAGCAAAAAGTCGATAAAAGTAACAAAAACAAAAAAAATACAAATTTAAAAAACTGAACAACGCGGCACAGACACAACAACAGCAGAGACAGTTAAATTTCGAATGACGGTAGGGTCAAGTCAGCGGCGACTAACCCAATCCAACCTAAGGATAGAAATAGTAATAATAATCCACACGCGTCTAAAACGGGCAGGTAAAATTTCCTTGCTCGCTGTGTTGTGTCGAAATCCGTACTTTTATTTAGGTGCGACTTTCTTCACTCTTCTGACTAAAACCTTATTTGCAGTATTATTTTTTTTATTGACTTACGTAAATAGCATATGGTTAGCAATGTTATAAACCAAAGTGCATTTTAAAATAAAACTAAGTTTGTAATAGCTGTAACTTTTTTTTAAATTCCAATAGGAGTGGAGATGTTTTCATACTTTCATAATTTTTTTTTAATAAAAGGCCCACTTGTTAATTTTGTGGTGTTATCTGTAACAATAAATACGTTTTTTTTTAAACACACACTCATGTAGACTCAATACAATAAAAAAAATGCATGTAAAAGCACACGTAAACAAAGTTATGGGGCTTCGAAAGGGTACATTTTGGGTAATTTAGAAAAACCTAATAAAAAAATCATACCTCCGTAACCGTAATACTAAGGACCCAGGTTCCAAGACTGAAAAGGTAGCAAATGACCCTACCAACGCCCCAAAAAAATTGGATGGTCCATGTGCCGAACACCCTGTATTCGTGTAATTCTTGAGAACGATGAATCAAAAAACTTTCTGATTTGTCAGGATTAAGTTGTTAGTATTTTATCACTACCAGGTGGACATGTAATATTGAAATGCGTCGTTCAACTGTTGCCTAATCAAGAAAAAAAGACGCTAGGAGTTTTCAGAGATCAAACTATTCAATATCTGTTTCCTTGGTATTTTTCTCTAATGGCTGATGTCATTTCTGAAAAATCGATACATATTTGTAAGAACAGAGAATTGTTGGTCGTAAAATTATGATCTTCATCATGGCGTAACTCAAGGTTCGGTGTTAGGACCGCTGCAGTTTCTTCTGAATTAATAAGTCCTACCGATATCAATTTCAAACGTATCTGTGACATCACACAGCATTGAAATATCCGACAGACCTGTCGACATTTGATTTCATTGATATTTGATTTTATGAAAAATTCTTATTATTAGACGAATAATTTGGGGCGTTTTTATATGTTTGAAAGGAATGGGGTTACCGGAAGGTGGCACATTTCTTGTACTTTCGTCTAGGCCGCCCAAAAGTTTTAATGTGCATGAGTCGACACGAAACGTCAGCGTGAATAATTAGCATTAATTCTAACTTCTGTGATTGCTCTCAAATAATTGAAAAAATTGTTATATCTTCTAGTGAAGAAAAGATACGGCAGTGAAATTTGAGAATATGTAGTATAACAATAACGCCCATACATGAACAGAGTTTTGTTTTAATACGAGGAATGAAATATTCAAAAAACGTTCTTATTTGGATTTTCTAGCGTGTCGATATCTGCGAAATTTTACGAACCTATTTTTATATTTTTATTAGATACATTCAGAATGATGGGTGGATTTGGGGTGATAGATGCCACTGGTTCTCAAATTATTAGCGGAAAAATTTCTGCTTGCGCGTTTCCTTCTGTATCAGCGAATTATCGTTTTGGTCATATGTCCGATATTTTTGAATGTCGAATCACGAATCATTTCTTGTCTAAATTTCAGTATGGTTGGGTGTTGAACTCTGTACCTATGCGAACTTTGAAGAAAATCAGCTCGAATTTCGAAGTTTCCAGGAAAGATTGAATGCCCTAAGATATCGAAATTGGGTACAATACGTAGGATAGTTTTGAGCATTTGAGATTTTGTTGAAACATAGTAAATCTAGTCAAATTTCTGTGTATATGTTTTCATTATAATTATACTTCTCAATGTCATATGATTGCATTAATGTTAGTGACTGGGAGTGGAGTGATTCTAAGCACGAAATAATTGTACATGGTTCCAATATAAAGGTAACCGATTTTTGAACAAATTCGTGCTAGGATCATATTATTTTGAGAACAAGCTCGCAAAAGCTTCTGACCGCACGTCAGAGCTTTTCTTCTTTGTTGTTAGAACATCATTGCCGTTTATTTCGTAAGGCTTCAGACCTATGCATATCATATCTACAAAAATTGCTCTCCATATTGGATTCACATGCATCGTAACAACGTATGTCCCAAGCCATTCCCTAGGGACTTTTCGATCAAATCCGTTTTTCCAAGGTCATCATATATGATATATCATCTCGAACATAATATGAGTGGATTCCCGAGATACCAATTTTGATGCCTTCAAGGAGAAACATTCTTGAAGCTTCGCACATATTCCTTTGAGATTGGGTTTCATCTATATTTCCGCCAATCTACTTAAGCTCCTGACATATGTTTGGTGTCGAAAATCATATATGGTGCTGATTAGTTGATTGGATCGAATTATATGGAGCAAATTGATGTTGATATTGAATTAGTCACGAGATATGAAGTTTCTACCTTCAGCGAATTAACTCTGTTTATTCATTTTTGACTAGAATACTTGGGATATCATCATGCGAGGGGCTTTACATTTTACAATTAAATCACTTGTTTTATGAAAAAGCAACAATATCTTTATTGAACTCTGGACGAAATCTCTTTCTATTCAAAGTGAAATATCCTTCTATTGACCCAACACGCAGTAAGATCAGAAAATCCAAACTTTCCTAACAAATATTATAATCTAAAAATTTAGAAAGCACTGACGTGAGGTCAGTTGGCTTAGGCGCTCTTGTAAACCACTTACGAGTAATTATTCAATTGTTTGAAAGTAACATTAACACCTATTTGAATAAAAATACAAAAGTTGAAATCTCTAAGATTAAGTCAAATAATAATCAATGTTGATAAAAACTTCTTCAAACTCCGTACGGAATTGAACCTGTACTCTTCTATTTGGAAAATAATTCTGACGTTTCTCACCGTTACTCAACCAAACGTAGTTACTTTCATGGAGATATAGAGATCCTTCAATGTCGCTGACAATTATTTAAATTTTGAAAAATCATATCTCCAGAACTATTAGCTTGTCGAAGTCGAGAGTGGTATTTTTGTATACGTCTGATAAAACTGCACCATAAAAAAAAATTTATTTGAACAGTGTCATTTGAAAAAAAATTTTTTTTTTGTTACTCCGAACCTATTCGGCCGATTTGACCGAATAACGAACTTAGCCGAGATATTTATACCTCAAACCTATTCTGAAAGTTTCAACTCTCTAACTTCATCCGTTCGAGAGTTATCGTGTTCACGGAACGGACGGACGGACAAAATCGATTTTGACCACGGATTATTCATCAGTAGGTCCAAACAAAACGATTGATACCACTTTTGCCCAAAAATTCGAAAGTCACAGACATTTGGGCAAATTGATAAGCACTCTGTTCAGGTGAATAAGAGCGCCAAAAATGGTAATAAAATTCTTACAGTTTCCATAGATACGCAGTAATCAAATTTGACTCCAATCCTATCTTTCTGCTAGTTACCAATTTTTCTATTGGAAACTTGGTGGATATTCGGTGTTCTCTGCTCGGGAAATGCCCAAGTGAGTTGGGATGATGAATTTGTCGTAGAAATCATTGTTGAGATAGAGTCAGGTTCAGTATTGAATATTCAAGGAAAAAAATGATATATTAAAAATAAATAATAACCTCTTATTGGAGAAAATACAAAAAATGGAAAAAATTATAACTTGCAAACAATAACAAATCGTGGACGTAGTTGAAAATACGAATACCTGTAACCAGAATGTATATCCCTACGAGAGCAGTAAAATTATAAGACCAGTTACCAGACAACAGAGGGCAGTACAAGTCTGATACAGAAAACTGCGACCAATGTCAATGTTAATAAAAATTCATTATCTGTAACACGGATGACAGGCGTAACCCATAGACGTTATATACTATGGACTAAGTGTCTTCTGGCTTTTGTTAAGATTTCGTCTCGGTAGAAACTAGAGAGAGACGATCTTATGCGTTTTATCGGTACGAACAGAGAGAGAAAAGATGGGGTCAACCTGTCACAATCGTGATTGATGAGATTTCAGATATATGTAAACAAAAGGAATTTGGTTAGGATCACTACATTAATAAATATGGACATTTCGCTTAGTTTTGATTGAAAACGTTAATTTTTTTCAACTATTTTTTCAGAATATATATTTTCTTGATTCCGAAAATGATTTAGGTAATCAATGAGTTCTGAAGTTTGCTGTAAGTTAATGATGAAGATGTTCTCAACAAGAGAAAAATATCATGAGGATACTTGATTGTGTAGTTACAATAGCAAGTTGATTTATTATCTGTTTAAATATTTCATACAATTGACACTCATACTTACCTGAACGAGGTGCTTATAAATCTCCATCAATATTCATGTTTTTCTAGTGAGCGATTACTTAATTTTGAGTGTGTTATTGTGAATAAATCTAGTCATTTCAAGTTGAAATCTTTTTACACTCATTTACACTATGATTTCTTTGATAATAAAAACAACAAATTTAGATTAAAAGTTTTTATTCAGAATGTTCATTACATATAAATAAATTCATCAATCCAATATTCTGTTAGCGAACAATGTAACTGTGTTTGGTAAAGGGGTTAGTGACGGCGTACTATACAATCCGCGTATGATATCAGAGCTTAGGGAAAAAACCCCAGTAAAAAAAAACCCTGGCTCCCTGAATGAGTGATGATTTGTATGTGTTGTCAATAAGACTTCTCATTATATGAAAGAATTGGAAATATGTAAAAATAAAATTCCTTGATGTATTTGGCCCAAAGTGTCCTTATGGAAAAATGTTTACTCCTTCAGCATGTCAGAACAAAATTTATTAATTGACCTCAGGGATCTGTCGTATCTTCAGTCAAGATTCTTATGATCTATTTTAAAAAGTAATACTATATATTCATTTAAAAAATGTTCTGTATGAATTATACCTGAGAGATGTTATTCAATATTTGATGATTTTTATATTATTTCTTCTATTTAAAGTTCCAAATTGTTGATGATTTACTGGATTCAGAGACGAACTTACCTAAAAAAAAAGAGTTGAAAAATAAATATTCCTATATTTTTGAAATTAATGCAACTTATCTTTGAAATGATCAGTATTAATTTGGTATTTCTCCTCCTAAATGAATGACTAGTTGAAAGTATTCAATCCTATTTTGGCCTAACAGCATGTAACAATGAAATTTCCTTATGGATTTGGTTTTCAAACTTATCATTATGGAGAAATCATGGAATATAATTTATGGAATGAGCTCGGGGGCCTGTCCTTTTCACCAAACAAGCCAATATTTGTGTTGTTGATCTATTTCAAAATAAAGCAGAGATTCAATAAGAATAATATGCTGTATGAAATATAACTCTTGAGATATTATTTCATTTTAATATCATCTCACGGAAGTCATACATTTTGTAAATTCCTTGAATTGATAGAACAATTCACCTGAAAATAAATTAAAGAATGAGTACCTTGTAACTTTTTGTTGAGAATGTTAACTTATCTTTGAAATAACTATTATTTTCGTCCATATTTCTCCATAACTCCATGATCTGATTAACCATGCTATTTCACTGTGCGATCCTTTATGTTTTAAGTTTTCATTACCTGAAGTTAATTGAATAATGATAAAATGTTATATGTATTTTCAAGACTATAAAATGTTTTGGAAAACTGAAATATCCATAAATTTTTATCGAATTTCGATCAATAAGTACAGCTTAGGTATCTTACCTGTGAAATTTAATGTTTCCACCTTTGATGTACCGAGCAATGATAAGCAGAACAACTTTTCGTCATTTTGAATATACTGTTCTGAAAAGAACAATGAAATAAGCAATAAACGTTATATTTTGTTTTGACCTTAAAAGCAGACTTTGAAAAATTTTAAACACAATCTCAAATACGCTCAACTGTAAATTCTCGCCACAGATCAGATTCCCGCCAACTTTGAAATTATCTATGACGTGAATCATCTGTTACAGTCGTAAATCAGCGTTGACAGGTTGCCCCCAAATCTTCCATCACTCTAGTATTCGGGACCTCTCTCTCTCATTATCGGTCCATAGTATATAAGGTCTATGGCGTAACCTTATTAACCTAGAAATACAAAATAAAAACATAAATAATTCAGATATTGTGATTCCAAAAAGAGTTACAGAAACATGCGAAATGGGATCCGTAGACAAAAAAATAAGACCTACTTTCAATTCTCCACCGGATGAATTCATCAAAGTCAAATCAAGAAGACAAAATAAACCAAAACCAAATGTAGGAACTGGACTTTCGGTGGAAACAACATTCAAATCAGTGAAATTGGACAAACAGGGTAAAAAATTATGGCTGTTCATCTCCCAAGTCAAAGAAAATGTGGAGGAAAAAGTAGTGAAAGAATATGTAATGAATAAAGCGAAAATACAAGAGAATGAAGTATCAGTCACAATAATAAACACTAAGAACCAGGAAAATTTAAACTATAAATGTTTATTAGTTGGAGTTCCACTCAAAATAAAAGAAGAAATATATAAAAACGATCTTTGACCTAGTGGAATCAAGTTTGCAAGGTCCGATTTCCGTAGGGGGCAACATTTTTTAGAAAAGAACAAAAGTTAAATCCACGATTTTTTGAAGATTTTTGCACGAACAAAGAAAAAATATGTAAAACAGTAAACAATTCAGCATACTACATCAGAATGTTTGCTCTTTGGGTAATGCCAAAGATCGCCTGGAAGAAACGCTAAGAGAAAATGATGATGTTAAAATTCTTTGTATAACAGAACATTGGAAGACAGAAAATCAGTTGAAATTCTATGCAATCAAAGATTTCTCACTAATAACTTTTTTTTGTAGAAATGAGAAAGAACATGGGGGAGTTGCCATATATTCTAAAAATGGAATAGAAGTCAAGGAGAGAAAGGAATTAAAGAATATATCAAAGAAAGGTACATTTGAATGTGTAGGAATAAGGTACAACTTGAACAGTAGCAAACATGTCTGTGTTGCAATTTATAATAATGGACACATAGAAACTCTTATACAAACATTGGAACCAGCAATGAAGAATATGAAGATAACTCTAGTTGGAGACTTCAATGTTGATTTTTTGGTGGATACAGCTATAAAATGGGAAATATTGGGCACGTTGAGAACATATAACATACAGCAAACAATTTACGAACCCACAAGGATAACAGCCACAACAGCCACTTGTATTGACAACATTTTTACAAATGTTGGGGAATTCTATGAATCAAAGGTTATACAAACATATATTTCGGATCACACAGCCTAGAAAATTGGTTTCAAAATGGAAAAGGAACAAACAAAGAAGAGATATAAGAGATTATTCACACCAGAAAATATTCGGATCTTCAAAGAATTATTAAAAGACCAAAATTGGACAGCTGTTTATAAAATACCTGATAAGGATGTAAATGGTAAATTCAATATATTTCATTATATATATTTACAGCTTTTCAACACAGCATTAAAAAAAGTTTCAAGAAATAAGAAACTAAAAGTAGACAGTGATGATCCAACAATCAAAGAAATAAAGAAAAGACTGGATATATTGCTTGTGCTGAGTACTTATGATGAGAAACTCAAGAATGAATATCGAGGAACAAAAAGTGAATATGACCGATTATTGATGATACGTAAAAAGAAAAAATATGAGACTTTAATTGAAAATTCAGATAACAAGGGTAAAAAAACGGTTTAGACAGTAATAAATTCATTAAAGAACACAACTAAAAAGAGTACTGAATTAGTGGGAGATCCCATTCAAACCGAAAATAAGATGAACAATTTTTTCATAAATGCAGGAAACATACTCTCGAAGAACATCCAGGACGATAAAACATTTGATAATACAATGTAATTGATTGATATACAGGTTTTGTAATTTAGAAATATTTTTTTCAGCTTCGAATGAAAGGGGGTTCTGAGTACATTTTCATTTTGATCAATTTAAGGGATATTCATCAAGACGGAGATCTTTGAATAATATGCAGAGTGTGCAATTTATAATTACCATTGAAGATCATTAATTGAATTGTAGAATCGATACTATTAGCATTGCGTCAATAGTTAATGCCTTTTGACTTTATACCATTTGCGTTGCATATTCCTACTACCTACTTCTATTTGCTCTCTTTCCTGCTTTTGGCAAGATTTTGGGGTTGCGATGCTTTTAGGATGTCTCATTTGATAATTCAAGGTTATCGATTGATACACAGGGTGTGCAATTTACAAATCGTTATTTCTCAATTCTTCTTAGCTTCGAATGAAAAGGGGTTCTGAGTACGCTTTCATTTTTATCAATTAAAAGTATGTTCTTCAAGACGGAGGTTTTTGAATAATATACAGGGTGTACAATTTATAATACCTCATTTTACCACTGAAGATCATTAATTGAATTGTTATTTGTCAACTCTTCTTACCTTCAAATGAAAGCACGATAAACTATAAGTGTCAGATCTACAATCTTGTTGTTCTAAATTGAAAAAACTAATTAAAAAATAAAAAAAATAATAGTTTTAGTTTTAGAAGATAAATTTTCAAAAAGTTTGAATTAAGAATAATGTAAATAAGAAATAAATGTATATTATTGTTAAAAAGCGTGAGGTGCATTTTAAGTCATTATGATCCTCCTACTGATATCTTTCAATAAAATATTTATAATTATTGGCACTATGCACCTCACGCTTTTTTACAATAATATACATTCATTTCTTATTTACTTCATTCTTAATTCAAACTTTTTGAAATTTATTTTCTACTTTTTAGTTGGATTCTCAACAGAAGCGTGCTTTTTAGTGTTTTAAAACAATTATTTATTTTAATCGACTGTTTTTACATCAGTTACTATTTTCACTTTGATATAATTTCATTGGGAAAGCAATCAAGAATTTCATTGGGAATTAATTCAAATGATCATAGTACGTTGTAAAGATAATAACAGACATAATCTAAATTTAAAGAAATAATATTCAAATAGTTCTGACAAGCAAAAAGGAATTGCTTAGCCCACATTGAATGAGTTCTAGTGGCTTTAAGTGAATTATCTATGTTACTCATCAGATTAGATCCTGAAATGATTAGTGTAATTTCTGCCTCCGTAATTATGTTAATTCTCCAACCTATCCTGGATTGTAATTAGTCCATCATATTGTGTTATTTCAATTTTTAATGATAGGTTTCAAGCGCACCTTGCGTCACTGGTGCCATCTGGGTTTTTATTGTTGTGGATGATTTTCCTACTCAGTCTAGACTAGTTTCTTGTTTTCATTCTTATTTCCTAGAATATATTCGAAATAATTCGTAGAACTTCCTAGAATTGACCGTAGTTTCAAATACATGGCGATGTTTCCAAAACCAAGAAGTTAGTCACCTGGGTCGATAGATTAAAATGTTTTGTGGTTTAGAATCAATGATGAACTGACTAAATGGATATTGTAGAAAGACATTAGATTTGAATCTTTCTTTGTTGTCCTTTATGGACTTTCAATTTCGTCATCTGGTTGAGATATGGTTGGTTTATACCTCTATTCTTTTATACATGGTTAGTCATTGACAACTACATTATTTTTAATCATAGAATCTAAAGACCAAAAGAAACACTTTTTTCCTATAACCATTTTTGGAGTTCGGCTCCGTTCAAAAAATTCAGATAGTTGAAATTTTGATAAAAAAATTGATATTTGCTTATAGCTTTGTAGATCAATTCAAATTCTGCAGAAGGTTCCAAACAAATGGGACACACATTTCAGATTAAACACACTTGTTCTATTTTCTAAGGTCTTCGAGTTAATACATCACCAACTCGAAAAACCAGAAAGACTTACTACGAAATAGGCAGTTACTAAACGAACCTTAGAATTTACTGTAAATTTGATTATTTTAGGAGAATTTATCTTGAATGATTTAAAATTCCAAGAAAATTACGCTTTTTCCTAGATCCGACCATGAATGCAAACATTACTGAGCCGAAGTAATTTCACGTTGCCCTGTTTCGAAATAATTTTCATTGAAAATTTTGCTATTGCCTGATGTGAAAAATGTCAACTTTTCTGTGAATCGATCACAATTACAAAGACAAAATAATTATGAATTTTCTTGTTAATGGTGAATCGAACTTAAATATTTCTCCGTTTTTAATTCGATAGCACAATACTTACTTTGTGTATTTGAACATGTTATTGAAAACATCATCATCAAACATCATTTTTCGATATTCAAATAAATCAGAGCGTAGGTTAGGTAAGGCTACCGTTTTATAATAGAACAAGAAAACTACTAACTCGTATGCAAATTTGGATCTACCAAACTTGAAAACAAAGTTTCAGAATCGATATGTATGTACTCTTTGCTGTATTCATAGAGCGGAAGCTGAATTTTTTTTGTAATCTCGAAAGGAATGCAGTAATGTTCCAGCCCAACTTGAAATCTTGAAACGCAATTTTTTCAAGGGGGCAGATTTGGAAAAAGTGGTATAGGAATAAAGTCAGTAGTTGAAATTAACCTAGTGGTCAAAGGCTAACCTTGTAGAATTAGAGTTTCTATACATTTTCAACGCCCCATTTGATTGATTCGGGCAGTTTCATCCAAGTATCAAGATCCTCCGAAGTAAAACAAATAAGTGAATACGAGGGTTGCCTTTCATTTTTCACGATTAGAGAACAAAAACAAATATTTATAATCGAAAATAGCTTTATTATTTTTCAAAATATTCCCCACGATTCATGATCACCTGTCACGATGTCTCAGACGTGCTTCGAAGCATCGCAATCCTATTTTTGGATCATTTCTTTCGCTCAATGGATACGAGCCTTTTTTAGAACGATAGATTCGACTATCTAGCAGTGACAGTATCCAGTGAACGATGCGTCGTAGAAGACATATGGAAAGAAATGGAGTTGCAGGATGTCATCATGTGGGTGAGAACACACTGGAGGTTCTGAGAGGCTACATAAAAGGATGCCATACGAAAGACTGACCAAATAGGTGGAAACACAAAAGCATAGCACACGTAGGGCGTCCTCCAAGACGTTTGAAAGAGAGCTGTAACTCGATATCTCGAGAAACCAGCCAAAAACAAGGAGAAAACACATGGTCCTATTCAGAAGTAGAACCGCTATCAAAACGTGAATTCTCCGAAGTCGGTTGTTTTCTTACAAGAATTGTTCCTTAAAAACCACGTCTGAAATATTTTATCTTCTTGGAAAGAACTTGAGCATAATCACAATCAAATTGATGTCCTCATTTTATGTGTATTGCGAGAAAACCGATGAATCCTAATCTTTTTATAGTCTCACTACTGTTGCCCAAATCATGATCAGAAGTATTGATTTATCTTTCCATATAACATATACAATTCACAATTGTAGGAACTTATTCCATAGATCAAACCTCAAATGACTGACAAACTAACGCTGGAACTTTCCTGAGAATTTTGAAACTCCCTTTCATTTTCGTCAAGAATTGCTACGAGAGAAATCCAACCAAATTTTCCTTCTAGAAGAAGAACCCAATGGTTGAAGGTCGTTTTAAAGCCAACAATTGCCAATGAACCGACACAACGATAGCAGACTGTTTCAGTAGGAATAAGCGTACAAGGGAAGATATTCTCCTTATAAAAAAAATCATTATTGCTTCGAAGCAGATACATATTTCCTCTGTATTGCATATTGCAATCGAATAAAAAGAGAACTGACGAAAATGACAAAATGCAAATGATGCATTATCAGTGCATGACTGGAATCTACTGTTGTAGGGTGGATAACCGATATAAATGAAGGTTATTGCCATGAAAGTCTAGATAGGAGGAAATACTAATATTGATTCAGTGATGTTTTGAGAAAAGATTAACAATGGATTTATTTATTTTTATCATCGAGAATGCAATAATTGGAAACCACCGAGGTCTCAATGTTGTTCGTATGATATACGAATTGCACGGTGTGCAATTCCAAGACATATGAACCAACAATTGATGATGGTACACAGAAAAGAGAATAGAGAAAATAGTTTCATGACCACTTTTAGCTGATTCGAAACGTGATAATTTGGTTAATAAAAAATTATTAGGACGAATATCTAGGCCAATAATATATAATAATCATTCAGAAGGATTATTGGAATAAATACTGGAAACTGTCTCGGTTATTGTGTTCAAAAAGGCCCAGTGACGGATGCCTCTGGAATATTTTGGACTTGATTCACGCTGCATGAGGGATGGCATTAAACTTAACAAAGTCAACATTTTGGTTGTTCAACTGGGTGAACACTATCCAACCATCATAGTATTCTGTATCTATCTGTCTAACGGCAAATCACAGAGGGCTACTCTATCTGCTCCTTAAAAAATTCCAATGTATACGCTCGGTATTCAGACAATAGGTACTGATTACAAGTCGGTCGATTGATTTGTATGAATGCTTCCGGAAGGCTCTTCAATTTTTTCATCTGCCTGCACTCTATCTGATTGAGAAATCAACGAAACTATAGTGTGAAGGACATTAATATGAGCTCGTGATGGTACACTTAATGACATTAATTTTTGGGTGCCTACTTGAGGTCTCCCGACATTCTGAAATTGTACAGTTGTACATCAGGTCAAACAAATACATTTTTAAGCACTCAAAACATCGATTTGATGAGTCAACCGCCGTATAGTTCTGACTTGGCACCGAATGACTTCTTTTTATTCCCGTACGTAAAAAGAGGTCAACGTTTTTCGACAACTGAAGAATTGAAAATAATCCCCATTACTTCAATTCTTCTACACTGTGAGTCCGAATATCATGCACATTAGCATATTATAGTTAATTCATTCAACTTTCATACCATAAATAAAGTTTATATAATTTTCCACAGCATTCTCTGTATTAAGATTGTGATCAATATTATCATTTTCGAAATCTTCTGGCAAATTATGTCGTCTGCAGATATTATGCAAGATTGCTCAGGAGCAAATGATGCGGCCTGCTTTGAGGTCGCTATAGTGAAGAACTCTGTCTCTTTAGAGACATCTGAAGCGACTTTTCAAAACGCCAAAGTCTCTTTCGACAACATTCCTTGCACGACGATGCACAAAGTTGTACCGCTCTTCTGGGCTATTGAGTTGAGGGTACAGAATTGATGTCAACTACTTCTGCCCTCAACATATTTCCTTCTCATATGCTTATGTATTTTTGATACATTCTGAATGGCGGCATCATGGGCAGATCCTAGGTATTGAGCATTAATAATTGTAATAATCAGATTGGCATCAAATACCTGGAATATTATTTGTTTGGTTTGTCGAAGAGCACTTTGGAATAGCTCTGCTTTCATTGGAAAACTTCTTTTCTTAACAATTGTTTTTGGTTGAAGTAGTTTTTTAAAGCTTAGGATATACTTGCTTGTACATTTATACTATGAAAACTCTTTCTGTTGATGTATGCAACTGCGGGTTGAATAGGGTCGTCAAATTTCGGGGAAACGATTGCAACATGAGTACAATCAATTGCAACTATTATATCAGGAAAATTCTAATTTTCATTCAAGAATCTGAAAATATTGTGATGGAAAATTAAATTGCTAAGTAGAAAAGAACTACATAAGACCTATCCTTTCTTGGCATTTCATATATCCATTCCACTTTTGGGGAATTCAATATATCTTGATAACAAATGAGTGGATATTAGATTGCTGATTCTATTCAATAGCAGGCTGACTTATTCCGATATTTAGGTCTTCACCAATATTAGTTTGATAGCTACCACTACTGAAGAAGATAAGACTCTCGAAAACCTAACAAATGGAAGCTTTCATACTTTTCCCTTTATGGATTTTTACTCACTTGTAGGTGAAAAGAAACTGTTTCTTTTCTGGTCGGTGCATCAACCAATCCACTCACAGTTTCAGAAACTTTTCATCCGGCAGTTCGATTGGATTACTGGGGTCCCTTATACAGGGTGTCTCAAGTTCGAGTGCCTATTAGACGTTTCTGGAGAACTAGACATATTTGAAATCTGAAAATTGGGATTATGATATTGTTCGAAGTTCTCTACAGAGCTAAAATATTTTCAAAGCCTAAAAACTTCCGGTTATACAGGGAGTGAAAATAAATTCGACGAAAAAATTTTTTTTCAAGTTTTCCATTCCTGGTATGATCGAGTATTCAATAGTGAATCCATTTCTGTTGAAACTATTGTATTAAATCGAATCGGTTTCAAAATATCCAAAAAAAAACTGGAAGAAAAAGTCAAATATGTTCAGTCAGTATATATGTTCATTATTCTTATTTTAAATATCTTGAGCGTAAACCGTTTTCACAACATCGAAGAGGAAGGATGTGAAACAGCACAGGGTGTTTCAAATTTTGTGTTGAAAATTGTGATCATAAATTGGCCATAACTTCTGTTTTTCAAATTAGAACCCTATTTTTGGCGCTCTTGTTCACCCGAACAGAGTGCCTATCATTTTGCCCGAATGTCTGTAATTTTGGAATATCGAGCCGAAAATGGTCTCAATCGATTGGGTTCGACTCCCTGATGAAGAATTCGTGGCGAAAGTTGAGTCTGTCCGGCCGGCCGGCCGGCCGTATCCTCTCTAGCATCCAAAAGGAATCAGCTAGAGTTTTCATATTTTCAGAATAGGTTAATTGTCCAAATATATCGGTCAAGTTCGTTATTGGGCCAAATCCGTCGGATGGTTCAGTAGTTATGAGCATCTGAAATTTTGTTTCCTCAATAACTACTAGAATATCCATCCGATCAAGTTGATACTTGGAATGTTATTGAGGGACGCTGAAACGAAACGGCTTGCAAAATTTCGCAGAAATCGTCACACTAGAAAATTTTTAAAAATTCTCAAAAAAAAAATTTTCAATACTCAATATCTCCTAAGACTTCATTTAGATTCAAATAAAAATCCGTATATTAATTGAGGTTACCGATATCGTACTCATCCTCAAATTTCATTGTCGTAGCTCTCCCCCTTCTGAAGATATGATCATTTTTTTCATTTACTCAAATCAATAGAAGATAAATTACTGTTAATAATTCACAAGTGTCAGGTGTTATTGTTATTCGTTATCTTTATTTCTCGAACCGTTATTCTAATTACGAAATTCTGGATCTATTTTATATACATGGTGAATGTGACAGAATTATTAGTAGATCCTGACGGGCCTTCAACGAGAAGTATCCCCATTTACCTTCCATGACAGAGATTTTTAGAAAATATGTTTCAAACTTTCAAAGTTTTGGATGTGTAAGAGCCCCTAAAGAATACAAAAGAAGGGTAGTTGATGAGGAAAATGAAATTAGTGTTTTGACTTATTTCGAAGCGAATGAAAATGCATCTATTCGAAATGCAGCTCTTGAAATCGATTTAGACAGAAATTCAGTGCACCGAAATTTGAAAAAACACAACATGCATGACTACAAATATGAGAAAGTTCATGCATTAGAACCAGGTGACTACATGAAAAGGTTAAATTTTTGTAGAGGAATATTAGAAAAACTTGAAAATGATGAAAATTTTTTGAAAAAGATAATCTGGACAGACGAAGCAAAATTCAATAATGAAGGACTATTTAATAGAAAGAATTGCCTCATTTGGAGAAGTGAAAATCCTCATAGAAAAAGGTAAAGAAACCCCCAGAACAAATATAGTTTTAATGTGTTTGTCTTTTGATGAACAATGAAGTGCAGTACTACATTTATGAATCAAATTTAAATACAGAAAAATTTTTGGAAATCCTGAGAAATTTTGTTTCTGAGATTTTGGATGAACTGCCGTTGAGTATGTCGACTACCGCATGTTATCAATTGGATGGGGCTCCGGCACATAGTTCTCACGAGGTGTCTGAAGAACTGAGTGCAATATTTGGTAATCGGTGGATCGGACGCCGTTCTTCACTGTTTTGGCCCCTACGATTTCCCGATCTTACTCCCTTAGATTTATATTTATGGGGTAGAATAAAAAACATAGTCTATAAATCTCTTATTGAAAGCAAAGAAGATTTGAAACGGCGTGTGGAGGATGCTTTCCACTAACTGAAGGGGAAGGAAATTGAGCGAGCGATGAACCGAGGTGTTTCAAGACTTATTCGAAAGTGTGTGGACTAAAATGATTACCATATTGAAACAGTTCCCTGATCATTTATTTTGTTAATTTCAGTTTTGATACGTATTTTTATTTTTATTATCATAATTTATTTATAATCATAATTCGGTGTACTGAAGTAGCGAATCTATTTAATGTGTTTCCTATTGAAGAGATGAATTCTCAATCACTTCGAAATAAGTCGAAATACTTATTTCATCTACTGCCCTTTTTTTGTTTTCTTTAGGGGCTCTTACATTCCAAAATTTGGAAAGTTTGAAACATGATTTCAGAAATTGTAAAAAAAATGGGGATACTTCTCATTGGATACTCAATATTTTGTGTCATCCGCGATGGATTTGAAATAAACAAGATCATTAAGTGCATTTGAATGTGTATTGTCTATACAATTGAAAGAATACAATATAAGAAATAAATACAAAATCTCATTATTAGAATAGCAACGATTCATTTTGTGAAATCAAAAAATTTCATAACGACTAACAGTAAGACACTTGTGAATTATAAATGGGATGATTTATCTTCTATGCTCACAGTATATCCTTATGAATCAGATTCGAAGAATTTGATTTTACGAACTACATGAATCCAGAAAATCTCAAATAACTCAGAAATTATTGAATTTAGGAGCATAATCATGTGAGAAAACTATCATTATTTTTGACCGCAGAATCCAACACAATTATAAAAAAATAGAGTTCTAATTTGAAAAACAGAAGTTATGGCTAATTTTCAATTTTCAACACAAAATTTGAAACACCCTGTGATCAAATCCTTCCTCTTCGATGTTGTAAAAACGGTTTACGCTCAGGATATTTAAAATAAGAAAAATGAACATATTACTGACTGAACTTATTTGATTTTTTTTCCAGTTTTTTTTAGAAATTTCAAAAACTAATCGATTCAATACAATGGTTTTAATATAAATGTATTCACTATTGAATACTCGTTCATACCAGGAATGGAAAACTTGAAAACAAATTTTTCCGTCGAATTTATTTTCACTCCCTGTATAACCGGAAGTTTTTGGGCTTTGAAAATATTTTAGCTCTGTAGAGAACTTCGAACAATATCATAATCCCAATTTTCAGATTTCAAATACCTATGTCTAGATCACCAGAAACGTCTAATAGGCACTCGAACTTGAGACACCCTGTATACCGAAATTGTAGTTAAATTTTTTTTTATAAATGAAAATTTCAAGTGAAAGTTTTCTTAAAGGAACTGAAACGAGGCATTCTTATGATAACTGTTTTCTAAATTCTCTAATATTTGGAAGATATGTAAAAATAAGAGCTATTTCACAGCTATTTTCAACTTTGTTACGGGAAAACAAGTACTAAACTGATGTTGTTGACAGAGCAAACCGAAATAACAAGATATATTTCAAACTGACAGATCATGGTGCTGAAAATCAATGAATGGAATGCCAAACATTGCTGTGATAACAATGTATTTTTCATAATCATATTGCTATTTCCAAAC
>JARTUT010000228.1:0-28824 GCA_030674115.1 Micraspis discolor
ATCAAAATGGGATGCGAAACTTCCAAATATGCGGGTGAAACCAAGCGTGTAATATATCCAAAAACAAATCAAAATTAGCGTGATTTTATAAACAATTCAATAACAGACGTGATAGCGAGAGCTCTTCTATTGCAATTCGCGTTCTAGAGGCGTATGCATATGCGTATCCATAACATGTGCGAAGTCACCAGTGTTGACTTATAAAATTAGCGCGAAATTCAAATATTTAGCGATCGCCTCAGCTTCAAATTCATGCTATAGCAAAAAGACCGAACACACGGTAAGCTTCGATTATTTTGGATATTCAGTAAAATATTTCCCTTACTGGCTCACCGTTCATTACTTCAATTCTGTCGATAGTTAACGTTACTTTCCTTTTGCATCGATATAGCTGAAGTGAGCCAGACCATCAACGTTGCTAGTTCTTACCTACCTCGCCCTCGCTACGCTACACCGCCTCAACAACCCGTCGTCTATACTAGTACAAATTTTGTCCCGACATCGTATCGCGTCTTGAACGGTCCTCGCCTCATTTGAAGTGGTACAATGTACCGCTTCTGTACGAAAATTAGGCACCTCTTACACACTCAATTTTAAGACGTGTACTACCCAACACTACCATAGACAAGGTGAAATTGATCATATCATTCAAATTCAAAATTCACAATGTTGAAAAATGATTTGGAGAATAAAGGACTGTGGCAACGTGCAATTACATTAACAAATACATGAGCTGAAACCATTCATTAACAAAGAGCAGAAACTCGAGCACATATGTTAGAACCTAATTTTCTTTATATATAATCGAACTAATTATTGAATATTTTTTTAATCATTTCCATAGGAGAGGATATACAACTGCAACAACTACGAAGAACGTATAAAGGTATTTCAAGAAATTTCAAAGGATTTGATACATTCACCAAAATACTTAAGGGATATAGCTATAGCATACCTTACCCGACTAACAGAATTGAAGTCTTATTCTCCAAAATACCGAAAATCAAATCTCCAGTGAGACTCTTCAAACCCACAAACCTCAGTGTCCAAAACATAGAAGAAGATTATGGTCTTTCACAAATCTGCACAGATCTGCGAGAAGTTAAAATTTTCGAAGGAAATCACGTCACAATAGTGGGAAACGCTGAAGTAGCAGAAGCTATCAATGGTGTATTTGCTCTGAAACCACCGTCCTTACCAGCCAAGATTCAAAATGTCGAACCTATAAAAGCAACTAATGGAATTGTAGCTAATGGAAATTAATGATTGATTTTTTGTTACAGCATCTTCAGATAGGAATGAATGTTGTTTCATGTATATTTTATTAGTTTGAATATCATCGATGTAGTTAAAATTGAAAAATTGTCATTTTGTCATACGTTCAGGAAAAATCCATCTGACGAGGGATTTTCTCATTGTATTTGTATCAACTGTTCTCTTGAGATTTAAAGTTTTAATTCATTTCATTTCAATAAAAGACCGATTATTTTAATTTATCTTTTATTTCGCTGTCGATTATTCCTAATAGAAAACATTGTGTGAAAAATAAAATTGAATCAGAAACTTTATATTTTCATTATTAAACTGAACAAGTCTATTCGTGAGAGTGTAAACAAACCAAAATATCTAAAATTGACAACTATGGTCTTACACTTCTTGACAGTATCACTGATACCTTTATTAATTATAGAAAACACTGTTTTCTTTGATGAATAATAGAAAATATTTCATTCTTATCATAACATCGAACAATTCAAGAAAACTACATTGAAATTTAATCAAAAAATGAAATAGAATACCACACATGTGTTTCAAGATTTGCATAAAACACTTTTCTCTCATCAGTTCGATCCACTGGTCAACAGTGGTTTTGGTGATGAAGATTTTGGAGGTGATTCCATATGAATTTGATGCCCTGAATTCAAATATGCTATTTGTTTTTACCTATCAGCTCGAATTTTTAAGATATCAACATTTTTGTGAATTATACATTACACTATTTTAAAAGAAAAACCATGGTTTAGAAAAACATATTAATAAAGGAATTTTTAATATAGTACACTGATATTACAGATGTTATTTATTATATACTATAGAAAATAGAAAAAGTTATCATTTAAACCAATTACTCACTAAACATTTCGGAAACTTCTTTTGCGTGACCTTCTTGAATGTATTTTAGAATAATCCCGTTTTGAAGGCCAGCAGTAATCTGCCATCATGTGAATATCCCATCTTCCTTGATAGCGATCCTCCATACATTTGATATCTTGGTGAAATCTTTCACCTTGCTCCTCACTAATGTCGCCTAAATTATCAGGAAAACGGTCTAAGTGGCTGTGTAAATAATGCACCTTAATGCTCATGTTACACCCAAGTGATCTGAAATTATTCAGCATCTCATTGACTAATTCAACATAGTTTTTACCTTTGTGTTTACCCAGAAAACTTTGGACAACTGAAACAAATGAATTCCAGGCATTTTGTTCAATCTCAATCATTGAATTTATGAATTCAGGGCCTTATCAGCTGTCATATTTGTGGGCCATCAAAAATTCCTGCTTCAATTTTTTCCTTACTCAGCTGAAGCATTTTTTCCCTATATATGCGAAGCATGATCCATTCTTATCAAGAGCTTTTACAAACTGCTTCTTTAGACCCAGCTTGATATGCAGGAGTGCGAACATGATTTTCTCTCGTGTAACTGAATGTTCATTGATGATATTCTTTCCCCCAATATCCATGTTTTTTCTTCTAGGCCTTCTAGGCTCTTTTCTAACCTAGTGTTGCGTTTTGTCTCTGCTATCCCAGAGGCACAAAAATAAGGATACTGGGTGTGGCCACTCTGGTGTCCAAGGAGAAAGTTTACCATTTTTAAGTCTACACAAATCACCCATTGGTGTTCATGATACTTTATTTTTTCCAAAACCAAAGCTATGTTGTCATATTGCTCTTTCATTTTCGTTGAGTGAGCAATTGGTATTGAGCCATATTTGTTCTCATTAAGTAGAAGAACACATTTCAAACTTCGCTTTAAGCTGTCAATAAATAGGCGCCAATCATCCGGAAAATATTCAGGAAGACCCATTTTTACCAGGAGTTCTCTAATAGCATGACAAAATAAAAGATTTTGTTCTTCAGAGAAAAAATGTAGCAGATCTTTGTCTCTTGTGGGATAAAATGTAATTTTCGTTCCCGGTTCATGTAAATTTTTTTCCTTCTAGAAGCTAGTAATTCAGAAGCTTCTTTCGACAGGTTGAGATCTCTAGTGAGGTCATTTAACTCATCTTGGTTGAAACATTGGGGAATTGATGGCATCGTTTCAAAATCACTGTCACCTTCAGTAGTGTCAGAATTCTGATCAGAGAGACATGTGTCCTCACAGAGTTCTGGTAGCTGCTGAAAAGTTGAAACATAAGTCCACTTGTTACGGTTATTTCGATTGATTCCAGTAATATTTACTAGGCAGAAATAACAGTCATCGAAGTGATTTTTTGATTCTCTCCAAACCCTTGGTACTCCGAATTTCAGACTTTTCCTTTTCGCGGTAGTCCACAAAAAATACCCTGGCTCCCCACCTGAGTATGAAAGTAAAAAAAATAAGCTGAAATATATTTGAGGGACTTCTTTCTTCAAGAGTGGTCTTCTATTGATGGAGACAGAGATGTCTTCAAGTTGCCCACATCGAATCTGGAAATAAAAAGACAAGAGCAGAAAAAATAATTGAATAACAAAAATCATATTCGTTCGAAATTTATAACCCATTCCAAGAGAGAATCGGAAACATCTTGAATAGCCCTAAAACCATCTTGAAATATATATATGGGACAACTATTGATGAGATGAGGTATTGTTTCTTCTCTTTCTCTGTTTATTCACAACTTGCGCTAGGAACTGAGTTCCATCTGAATAGCATGCTATTGATACGACCATGACCTGGGCTCAAATGATTAAGAACTGTCAAAATTTTTTTGGAAGATCAAAACCAGAAATTCTTTCAGAAGGATCAGAAACCAGATACTTATTGAACATTTCGTAAGAGTTCCACTCAGTCTTCCATAATTCTTTATCGCTTATGTTTATATTGAACGGTTTACGTGACTTCAATCTGGGAATTCTATTTTGTGGAATACATGAAATAATGGGGAATTAATTGGGAAAAGAATGATATTTGTTCTAAGAATCCAGAGCTGCAGTCTGTCTGCGAATATGGGGAGGGAAAATGTTAGAAGAAACATGTTTTCTATAGTATGGAAATCCGATTGTTGGTAAGCAATAGAAATGCCGTCGGCATAAACAAATTTCTAAGATGATGTCGTGGTTAAATCACTTAGATATAAATTGAAAAGTAAAAATCCTTGAGTAAGACCGTTTTTCAATGTTTTTGAATTGCCTCTTTTATTGTCAATAAAAACACGAATCCTTCTATCAGATAACATATTTTCTTTTGAACGTACCATTTTCCCACACTTCAGATAGGTATAGAGTTTGAAAATGAATCCATCTTTCCACACAGTGTCATATGCCGAAGATAAATCAATGAAAGCAGCTCCTGTTTTCAATCTATCATTGAAGCCTGATTCTATGAAAGTTGTAAGGCTGAGAACCTGATCTGAACAATTTCAATTTTTCCTAAAGCCTCCCTGGAAATTTTGTAGAGCATTTTCTATAGAAGATTAAATTCTAAAAAGAATTAACCTTTCTAATATTTTGAAAGGAACACTCATTAAACTGATGGGTCGATAACCCATGAATTCAGAATTTTGTCATAGAAAGACAACCAAGACAAGGTCTTTTTCCCTAAATGTTTGATGAGTTTAGGATAAATTCCGTCAAAACCTGCTGCTTTTCGAGATTTGGTAGACTTGATGGCAGCCCTCAATTCATCTATATTGAATATGTGTAATTTTTTCTTCATATTCTTCATTTTGTGACCAATCAAACATTGCACGAAGATCTAAAAATACCATATGTTATGGACGTCATAAAGGAAAAGAGCCAGAAACACCACGACAAACTACACGGACACATAAACGACCTTCTACAGCCATTGCTAGAACCACACACCACCCGAAGACTCAAAAGGAATGGGCCAGCAGACCTTAAGTAGGACAGAAGGGGTCTTTTCATTGGAGAAGACCCTATAAACCCAATTCAGAGCCTCATGCTCTACAGACATCTGATTGGCTTATATTATTTTTTTTTTGTATTCTGATTGTTGATAAATAAATGAAATGAAAAAAAAAAAATTCTTCATTTTAAATTGGGATATATAAACTGATTCAGATACATCAACTAGGCGGCGAGTGATTAATCTTGGAAAATAAGATAGACATATCGCGTTCTCTAGTCCAGAATGACAAGTTAGGGTTGATTTAAATGTGGAGGAATCCTGTATGTAGCATCCTCTATTAGTAATCCAAAAACTAATGGGATATTTGTATTCTGTATCATACAAAACCCCCACATATAGAATTTTGTTCAATTCTTACCTATTATTAAAAAAAAAACCAAAGAAAAAATTTATTTTGTTACCCTGTATTTCTTAAAGCAAACAATCAATTGAAATGATCTTGTCACGGTTTCAAAATTCCCGCTCCAGTTAGTACCTGCAAACCGAACTGGTGGCGTTAGTCGCAGTAGTTTGCCAGCTTATCTCGTACGTTTCGATGGACGCCGTTGTCGGTGGTCCTTTTCTGTCATCATGTGACGTAGGTTGTCAATTACATCGTTCTTCCCGCATATTTGGTTGAAATGTCCTGGAGTAATTAATCGCAATTTTGTGGATCTGAACAGGATTTTAACTGAAGCCCTGAGAGAAATCTTATCATGTTGGTTTGGTTTGTTCGTTGGTGAGATTTCTGCGCTTTAGCGGAGTGGCGTATTTGTTTGGAAAAACGACGTGGGATTGGTGAGTTAACCTGTTTGTCACGAGGTATTTTAGATTTTTGTTCGTATTTTAGCATCATTCTGCTTCGAATTGGGAATTATTATTGTACCGTTGCGAGGTGCCGCAGATTCTGAACTGTCTTTGAAGTCTTCGAGCTGTTTGTCTAGGCTATATTTGAATTACCGTCGAGCTGCCGTGGGAGCTGTCTTTGGGGACCTCCACCAGGGTTCGCCATCTAAGATACCACACCTGTCGTCTACCAGGGCGCATTACTGTGAGAAATTTTACTACGTTGGCACAGGAATATATTTGAGCCCAGTTTCCATCTACGAGACTGTGAGAATAATTATGGTTTGAGAAACTATATCCTTTTGTACTTCAGTCAAGCCACGACCTAGACTGTTATAGAAGGTTAGTCTGTAGAATTTAGTTAAGATTGATTAGTATCAAAGAGGCCCAATTCAGTGAATACTGTTTAGTACATAAAACCCGACCCATCGAGAAGGTCGCTTAGATATAAGTAAAGAGCTATTTGTAACGATTACCATCGAGGCTCTAAGTATATACCTTGGGGTGATATTACTGTTTGTTTAGTAAGAGATAAAGCATTATATCGAATATTCGGGTTGTGAAATAAGAACTAGTTAGTGATCTACCTTCTGTAAGACATCTCCTCGTTTGAGGGACCTTGTGTATTTCATTTGGGCTTATTATATTATTAAATAATTGCTCTATATTCATTCTACCAGCCACTACCTCCCGCTTGTGTGATCGGGCTGGTTTGGCATCCTGAGAGTGCGTTCGTTATTTTCTCTCTTTTGCGACCCTGAGATCTTTAGTGTACTTTCCTCTTTTTTTTCTTTGTATTATCATAAAAGAGAGTGGCACCCCTTTATAAGTAGTCTCAGCTCTAGAGCTAGCCGAGGAGGTACTTTGTGCACTCTCTGGAGCCGAGTGGGTTTGGTGACAATCTCTTGTAGAAGGTTTTTTAGAAGGGTTTCTCTCTACTTCTGTTCAGATTGGTTAAATTGCATGAAGAACAAATATCACTTGAACTAAAGGTCCGTATCTTGTACTTCCTAGAATCATTAGTCTTTTTTGTAGATAAGATCATACATCATCTTTTTTCCTGAATTGCACCATTTTTGTGATATTTGAAGTTGAAAGGAATTAAATCGATATAATCATCTGATGAAACATGAGTGAGTAAATCATTTCTTAGGGGGAAAAATGTTTTTAAACAGTTCAGATTCAATAGTGGATGCTGTGGAAGGTAATTTTCATTAAAACTGAACTGGAGTATAGAGGGAATTTGCCCAATGTGAAAACTTAAAATGCTTATAACTTTCAAATGCAACTGAATATGGAAGAACGGTATGGAATGAAAGTATCTCTTTTGATCTCAAGAACCTATGGTGAAAATGACACTTGTCATAATAAAAGTCAATCGATAATTTTTCCTCTGCTATTTTTTAAATGAAATAAGTATTATATCACAAACTTCCCCAACTATCGATGATGATTTCCCTTTGAATGGGTTCCATAGCAGACTTCAAACATCAGAAGATTGGACCGCAAGACCCGATTCGAAGAATCCTCCTTGCAGATTGGCGACAAATTTTGTGTATTGGATCTGAATATAGAGGGTATTTCTAAGGACAAGAGTGATTATATTTCAAAATTAGGAAAGGACTATGGTGCTGAGATTATTCTTCTTCAAGAGACACATGCGGATACTGAAAAAAATCTTCGTCAAAGAGGAACCATCATTGTATTCATTGATTATCTCCTTAGTAAAATTTACGGTTTAGCTTGTTATGTTAAAAAATCATTGATTCATAATATCAAGTTAATTCAAAAAGGCGAATTTGAGGGTGTTTTCTATATCTCTTTCAAATTTTGTAATATTTCTATCGTTAATATTTATAAACCTCCAAATACTATTTGGCCAAGAAATTTGGAAATGAATCTTCCTCATCCTTCAATTTATTGCGGTGATTTTAATTCTCACCACGTAATGTGGGGTTATAATAAAAATGATAGAAATGGAATAGCTTTAGCTGACTGGATGGAAGATAATAATATCTATTTAATTTTTGATGGAAAAGATGTACCTTCTTTTCATTCTTCTCGATGGAATAGAGGCTACAATCCTGATCTCTGCCTAGTGTCTTGTGACAATACTTACAAACCGCTTCCTGTAAAGCGTCAAATTTTAGGAGCCAACATAGGCCTATACTGTTGACTTCAAGAAGTTTAATTCAATATTCAGAATGTTTAAAAAGACCTCGTTGGAATTTCAAGAAAGCGAATTGGATTGAATTTGCTCAGAAGCTAGACAGTGATATTAGGTGGATTAAACCCACTCATGATAACTATCACAGATTCTTAGGTGTTGTGAAAGCCGCAGCAAAAAAGTTCGTTCCAAGAGGTTTCCGGAAAGATTATATTCCAGGTTGGTCAAAAGAAACCGATAATCTGTACAAGGACTATCAAAAATCACCATCCGTTGATAAATGTGAAAGGCTTATGAATTCTATCAATACAATCCGAAAAGAGAAATGGGATAGTGTTGTATCAAAAATGAATTTTACACATTCTAGTAGGAGTTCATGGGATATATTGAGAAAATTAGGTGAAGGTACTCCTCTTACCTCCTCATCATCAAAAATTGATCCCAATTTAATCGCACGCCCCCTAGTTAATGTCTCTGAATCAGTCAATTTATCCCAATCTAAAATGAGGAATGTGAAGAAAAAATTACAGATATTCAGGAGATCAGCTCCTACTTTAGAACATGTGTCACATCCATTCAATATAGATGAATTAAGGGCTGCAATCAAATCTACCAAATCTCTAAAGGCAGTAGGTTTCGACGGAATTTATCCAGAATTCATCAAACATTTAGGAAAAAAGGCCTTGTCTTGGTTATTGTCTTTTTATAACAATATTCTGAATTCGGGAAACTTTCCTTCCGAATTTCGTAAGGCTAAAATAATAGGGATTTTGAAACGAGGAAAAAATCCTTGTGATCCTAATAGTTATCGACCCATCAGTTTATTGAGTGTTTCTTTCAAGATATTAAAAAGGCTAATCCTTTTTAGAATTAAATCTTCTATAGAAAATGCTTTACAAAATTTCCAGGGAGGCTTTAGGAAAAACAGAAATTGTTCGGATCAGGTTCTCAGCCTTACAACTTTCATAGAATCAGGCTTCAATGATAGGTTGAAAACAGGAGCTGCTTTCATCGATTTATCTTCGGCATATGACACTGTGTGGAAAGATGGATTAATGTTCAAACTCTATACCAATCTGAAATGTGGGAAAATGGTACGATTATTAGAAAATATGTTATCTGATAGAAGGTTTAGTGTTTTTATTGATAATAAGAGTAGCAACTTCAAAACATTGAAAAACGGTCTTCCTCAAGGATCAGTTTTAGCTCCTTTACTTTTCAATTTATATCTAAGTGATTTGCCCACTACAACATCTCAAAAATTTGTTTATGCTGACGGCATTGCTATTGCTTACCAACATTCGGATTTCCATACTCTGGAAAACATACTGTCATCTGATTTGGAAATGTTAAAGAATTATTTTATTGAGTGGCGATTATGTCCAAATCCCAACAAAACAGAGGTACTTGTTTCCATCTGAATAATCATGAAAAATATAGAAAATTAGCTGTAACTTTCAATGATTCTCCTTTTAAACATAATTTCTATCCAAAATACTTAGGAGTTAAATTAGATTCATCTCTCAATTACAAGGCTCATTTAAATGATCTGAGCCTAAAACTGAAAACAAGGAATAATATTGTTCAGAAATTAGCTGGAGCGTCTTGGGGTGCTGATGCTTCCACTCTTCGCACAGCATCTCTAGCCCTAGTCTTTTCTGCTGCTGAGTATTGTTGCTCTGTTTGGTAATAGTGCACATACACAAAAAATTGATGCACAATTGAATACATCCATGAGAATAATTACTGGCACCATAAGATCAACACCGGTTCATTGGTTACCAGTATTGTCTAATATTGTCCCTCCCCATATTCGCAGACAGACTGCAGCTCTGAATTCTTGGAATAAATATCATTTTTTTCCCAATTTATTCCCAATTATTTCATATTTTCCACAAAATAGAATTCCCAGATTGAAGTCACGTAAACCATTATGGCATAATACGTTCTTCAATATGAACATAAGTGATAAAGAATTATGGAAGACTGAGTGGAACTCTTACGAAATGTTCAATAAGTATCTCGTTTCTGATCCTTCTGAAAAAGTTCCTGGTTTTGATCTTCCAAGAAAAATTTGGACAGTTCTTAATCGTTTGAGAACAGGTCATGGCCGTACCAATAGCATGCTATTCAAATGGAACTCAGTTCCTAGCGCAAGTTGTGAATGTGGAGAAGTAGAAGGTACAATACCTCATCTCATCAACAGTTGTCCCATATATAAATTTCAAGATGGTTTTAGCGCTATTCATGATGTTTCCAACTCTTTCTTGGAATGGGTTATAAACTTCAAGCGAATATGATACGTATTTTTGTTATTCAGTTCTTTTTTCTGCTTTTGTCTTTTTATTTCCAGATTCAATGTGAGCACCTCGAAGAAGTCTCTTTCTCCATCAATAGAAGATCACTCTTGAAGAAAGAAGTCCCTGAAATATATTTCAGCTTATTTTTGTATTTCCACACTTAGACGGGGAGCCAGGGCTTTTTTTTACTGGGGTTTTCTCCCTAGACTTTTATGTCATACGCCGAATTGTATGACACCCCGTCACTAACCCCTGATCTATATGCTTTATTGTTTGCTAACTAAATATTGTCAGCCAAAAGTTCAAAAGAATATATATATCTATATATATATCTCATACTTATTTAATGGCTCCACTGCGGGCGAAGCCGCAGTTAGAAGCTAGTGAGTTTATAATCCCAAGGGAAGGAAATGCAGCTTATTTTTTAAGGATTGTTATGGCCCACTTTCATGCGAGGCTTAAAGCGTCAAAGATGGAGGTAAACAAAGAAAAAAATCGGTATATTTTACAATTTTGCTGAGAATGCAAATCGGCGCCTGCAAATATAAGTATTGTTTATGGCCTCATTACTGTAACATCACGCATTGGAAGGCCTGTCGTAAAGAATATTGATGAATTACCTTCTAATTGGCAACGAGTAGCTGAAGAAATAGGTGCATATTTGAACATTAATGAATGATTGTAACAATGTTGAATAAAACCCCACACGTTAAGGTAAAAATAATATTTCCCCGACCTGATATGTTTCATGAAAATAAAACAATAATTGGATGCAAGATAATTGTATATTTTAATTTATCCAAAAAATCACGGATATGATTTCCAAGCCCATTTAATAAATCTTCTTCGTCATCAAAGATAGAACTTCCTGAAAAAAAACGAATATTTTATTTAAAACAATTAAAAGAAAAATGATAAGTAATGTATTTTTCTGCACTGATTAAACTGATGCAATTTATGTGATTCCAGTGAAAGTTAGCTTTCAATTAGAAAATTTTCATTCACTGAATATTCGAAAAAACTGATTAATATGACAAGGGTGGTCCTTGAAAGAACTTCTGGTGGAGTGGGAGTATCTCTTCAGAAAATGAAAACTTCTGCATATTTTCATGATAAGATGATAATTTTCAAATTTAAAATACCAAATACATTAATATGAGAATATGTTTTTTTTTGATATTTCAATTTCATAGACGGAATGCTCAAACATAAAACGCTTTAAGTGGTGGTATTTCGGTGTGAAAGTTTTAATTGGTAAGGACATCTGACACGGAACAGCCATAAAAGGTGCAACTTTTGCATCTCTGATGCCAAGATACGTGCCATTTTGTGTGAAGATATGAGCAAGGTGTTTGGCAAATGTATTAAATTTTTCTTCATCCCAGGTACTACCTTCTCCATTGACCATTGTCATTGACATTGGTACACTGTACCTATTCAAATGAGGCGAGGGGTCTGGCCGTTCATGACGCGATACGATGTCGGGACAAAATTTGTACTAGTATAGACGGCGGGTTGTTGAGGCGGTGTAGCGTAGCGAGAGCGAGGTAGGTAAGAACTAGGAACGTTGATGGTCTGTCTCACTTCAAATATGTCGATACAAAAGGAGGGTGACGTTAACTGTCGACAGAATTGAAGTAATATAAGAGGCAAAACTTAGAATGCAAATTAATTGATAGATTTTAAATCTTTAGGACGGTGAGCGAGTCAGGGGAAGATTTTACTGAATATGAGGGTTTATTCAAAATAATCGAAGCAAACCATGATTATATATTCTCATGTAATTAAAAAATTTTGAGTTTCTTCTCACATCATACACGGTTTACCTGTTCGGTTTAGAACAAACTGTTTTTATAAAAATGTATCCAATTACTAGTGATATGGGGCCGAATTCTTTTTGGGAGATTTCATTATGCCGAAAAGATATATTGCTTATTTATGGCTAATCGCAAATCGCAATTTTGACATTTATAAAGGTCATTTATTGAGTATTACTATTCCGAAAATTACATCTTTATATTTTATTATTTGTGTTAATTTGATTGATAAGAAACTGAATATTTCACCCTTTGATAATAATAACAACTCGTTCAATTTTCGTCGAATCGAATTTTCATGTATTCTCTTGTAAGGGGTACCCAACACTAGTTCAACTGTTATGTGTAATTTGCGTGAAGTGATCCTACGAAATCGTCCGGATTCGTGGAAGGACAAAACTGGTTTTTGCACCGTGATGCAGTTATGGTGCATCAGCCACCGTGTACTCCAGATCTGCCTTCTTGTTAATATTTTCTGTTCCCAAAACTGAAGAGGCCCATGAATGGACGACGCTACGCCAGTATTAAGGAGATAAAGACAGCATCGACGAATGATCTGAACAACGTACTAAAAATTGATTTTTAAAGTGCTTCAAAGATGGGAAATAACGTTTCAAAGTGAATTATATCAAAGAGGGATTACTTGGAACAGGACACAAGATATATTAAATATGATAATAAATGAATACTTTCTGAGAAAAATACAGAATTTTGGATACTTTTTGAATAGACCTCGTACTTATTTAATGAATTTTATTCATCTTAATGCGTTGTTGAGGGCCTATCGGTAAATTTTCAATAATGGTATAATGACGTTATTTCAATTTGGTCAATGTCAAAAATCAGCTTCAAAAATGGCAGATAGTGAAAAAGCGATCTATAAAAAATAGACCTTTTATTTGTAAAACAGTTAGTTAGGAATTTTGAAATTTTCAAACATACCATTATTCTCTCCTGCCGCTTCTGTTGTTACTGCAAAGGAGATAATGGCGACCAGAAAGAGCAGGGCTAGAAAAATAACGGAATTAGTTATGATACAACCGAACAAGTGAAAATATCCAATAGGATGTGAAATACGAGGTGGGATCCAGAAATTATGATAATCAGCTATTTCTTGACCATATAATTAATAAAGGTTTAATCAATTAAGGTTTAAATTCTCAAAAACCACTATATTTTGAAACAATTATTTTCCTGCCTCATTAAAAACTCTGGATACAAGACAAATGAATAGAATATTTTGTTATTCTCTATATTCATCGCTTTTTTCCTTAGTACTAGTTTTCTAATCCCACCATTTTTAGTACTAATTTAGTCTAATTGAATTGTACTATTCTAATAAGTATAGCATCTAGTTCTGTTCTCAAATATCGCAAGAACATAATTCTCTAGCCTTATTGGAGAGGCGCAAACAATTAAACCACACATACGAGTCCAATGTGTGTGCTAGGGATGAAACGTGCAAGTGCAAAAATGTTAAATATATGTAAATACTAGAATAATGTACTCACCGGAAACTTTGAGGTCGAATATAGCTTTCATTTTGAAAGAAGAATTGTAGCTTATTACTTTCAGGTTGCATTTATATCAATCTCTTATCAATGTTGATTGTTCGCACGTTGAATTTTCAAAATTTGATTATACAAAATCCCATATGATATCAATGTTTTATGACTAATTGTTCGTTGCAGTTAGCGTGAAAAATTTCACAATGATTTGTTGCATTATGCATGAATAAATTACAAATAACGCATCGTAGATTTCTTCATTATAGATAAGTGGAACTAATGAACTCCATAAACATATATGTTTCAAAACATCATGGAATTTAATTAAGATTATTAGTAAACTGCGTGCCCCCCATGAACGCTATGACTACGCCCATGATTTAGAAAACGAAATGTTGAAATAATTGATCACAGTTCTGATGTTCTATGATGAACTAACCTTATGATATTTCTCGTGAACGTCAGATTCAAGTTTATAGGTTGATTTTTACTTTGGGAAGAAAAGCAGGTGGTTTATCCTTGTGATCCTTTTCCTTTAATCTGTGCTACATTCATACCTGGTGAGTCTTTTTAGATAAATCTAGGCAGAATATAATAGTTCAGTTGAGTTTGTACCAGCAAGCTAGTTTTTCTTGAGACATAATGTCTAATGAGAGCCCTGGGGTTGATCCAGGGTCTCTAGTAGTCTTTCCCCCAGGGCATACCTTACCCTATGTAGATTAGAGTCCCCTAACAGAGCAGAGCCCCTAATTAAATAGATTTTAACCTCCTACGAGAGGAAATTGCAGCATTGAGCAAAACTGCTAGTGATTCACAAGATGCTGAATTATTAAAAGAAGTTTTAAATCTTTCTCAAATTATTACTAAACAAGATAAAACAACGAATGCAAAATATTCATTCAGATATAATGCTTTAGATAGAGGCCCATTTTGTGTTATTATTGAATCCATTAACTCTAATATGAGCAATCTCAATCCAATGAATATTGGAAAAATAATTTATAATTCAAAATTCACATACAATCTTAATGTTACTAATATATGCCGGTAGGACCTCACATGGCTTGGGGTTTGTTTTTCTACGGCGGGTCAATTGGTTTGTTGAAAAGCATATGTTTTCTCTGGATAGCTATTTTTATTTATTTTATTTATTGAACACAGTAATACTAACAGGTATTTCAACCCAACACAGTACTCACTTATTGAAATTTTAACCTAATCATACATCTACAGAGCTTAATATTAATTACATACAATCATGTCTATATAAATCATAATATTCAAACTCAACAAAAATAAAGTAAAAAATTAAATCCTCAAGTAACCACAATATGAGTGAACATAGGTTTACCAAATTAAACTCTTTTCTCAAGAGGTGAATCTCACCCTCAAGCATCTCCTGAACTCAGCAAGAGAAACAGAAAATAAATCCAGATCGCTACATTCGGCATTAAATACTGACTGAATTCTACAGATGGGAGAGTTCTGGGTCACATTCAGACGACGGAATGGTATAGCAAATATCTCCTTTGACCTCAATCTTCTCTCCGGGACCCTGAAGGACACAATCTGGAGCATGGAGGGAACCGAAAGGATGTTGTTCAATATCTTGTATAGTAGGCACATGTCATTTATCTTTCTGCGGACTTCCAAGCTGACTAAATTAAAAACACCTTGAGCATCTCCATAATCATGATTTGAGATTTCAAACCCATTCCTGTAAGACAAATACCTCAGTAATTTGTGCTGCACACTCTCTATACGTCTAATGTGACACCTATAGAAAGGATTCCAGACAGGCGTCGCAAAATTCAACTTGGTGAAAACAAAAGAATGATACAACGACAAGAGTGCTCTATTACTTTTGAATGATTTTCCATGACGTAGTGTGAATCCAAGCATCTTATTGGAAGATGAGATGACGCTATCAATATGCTCAACAAAATTCAGTTTGGAATCAAAAATCACACCCAAATCACAAACACACTGGACCCTTCGCAGCTACACCTGATCCACCACATAATGAAAATTAATGGTAACTATTTTCCTTGTGAATGTTATTGTTTCACATTTATTTAAATTGAGAAAAAGATAATTTGCCCTACAGTATTCTGAAAACCGATTTAGGTCTTCTTGCAGCAACATGCAATCACATAAAGTCTTATCCGGAAGAAAACCTTCAAATCATCTGCATATAGACGAAAACATTTGAAGACATTATTCAAATATATTATAAAAAATAAAGAACCCAGATGAGAACCCTGAGGCACTCCAGAAGTGCTGAAAAATATTCTCGATCTTTTTCCGGCAACACATACAAATTGAGATCTGTTGGAAATATATGATTTGACCCACCTCAACAAATCCCCGGAGACTCCCATCTCCGCAAGTCGATGCAACAGAACACGGTGATTGATTTTATCGAAAGCCTTTGTGAGGTCAGTGTAGACCACGTCAACTTGATCATGGGACTCGAGTCCACCATGAAGTGAGTCCAGAAAACTCAACAGATTAGTCTCAAGATTTCTGCCCTTGACAAATCCGTGATGATTTTCTATTACCATGTTCTTAACATGATGTATATATCCCATCTCGAATCGTTACATCAATGGGAATAGTGCGAGTTATTGGCTCGGATATTACTGAGGACGATAATATTCAACATGGCATGGGTATATCCCCTAAAGTCCCAGTTCTCAGGGTTCGCAGATTTAAACGTACCACACAAGTTAACGGTGCCACAACTCAAGTCCCCTCTGGAACCAGCTTGATTACCTTTCAAGGGACCTCCTTACCCAAATATTTAGAAATCTTTAGTATGCGTACAGAAGTATCTCTATATATATCTCTCCTGTGATTCAGTGTCGTAAATGTCTACGATTTGGACACATCCAATCCCAATGCAGGGGTAATTTCAGAGGCAAAACTTGTGGTGAATGTCATGTAAGTTTGACTGACTGTACTATCCCCCAAATGTATTTTTGTAAGGGTCCCCACTCTGCCGATAACAAAATTTGCTCGGAATACCTCCGCCAAGTCAAGATTAGAGAGTTGATGGCCTTGCACAATCTTTCGCTTTATGAAGCAATCCAGACTACTAGAAAGCAATTGGCTCTTTTACCTTCTGAATTCCCTTCTATCTTAAATCGCTCTCCTCTCAATTCTACACCTGTCCCAAACCCCTTGCAATCGCGCAAATCCTTTCCCCCTCGTACTCTTAATAAGGCTCCACTAAAGAGTAAAGAGAACTGTGGGATATGATAAGGTCGCCCACTCCCAGGCCCTTTTCTCTTACACTCCGAGTTATACAAATTGTCTAATTTCTAATCCTTCAACTTCTAGCTGTACTCTCCCACCTCAAAAGCTTATCATCACAGAGTCGGCACAACATGTGCCTCTTTCCTCCCCCTCTAACGACGAAGATATCGCCAACATTGAAATTAATAATAATATAAATAATGATAATAACGCTGATAACGTCCAACCTTCTCCTTCAGAGCTTGACTGGAGCATGGAAGTCTCCCTTCCAGGCTCCTCTTAACTTCTATTTACATTTTTTTGCACATATAAAAAAGGAAAAAAATAAAGATAATGAATAAATAAATAAACAATAATAAGAAGTAAAAAAATTAATTAATAATAAATATATATATATATATATATATATACATATCATTAATGGACTTATTCAATAATTCTATCGGCTGTGACTTGAATTTTATTACACTTGTTGTAGGTCTCAGATACTAAAAATGGCTCCTCTCAGAATATTGCACTGGAATATCCATTCAGTCCTACAGAACATGGTCGATTTAAAAGTCCTCATTAGGGACTATAACCCTGACATCATCCTGTTAAATGAGACATTTCTCAAACCTAATATTAACGTGCATTTACATTATTATACATTGATCAGAGAAGATAGAGATGATGGTTTTGGTGGAATAGCTGCAGCAATCAGATGCAGCCTATCTTTAGTCAGGTCCCACTTGACAATCTAGGGTTCCCAAGAAGAGTGCAAAAGCTTGGCCTTGAGGTGCAGTCTCTTCGAATAGTCTGCATGTATTCTCTTCCAGATGTCATCTTTCTCAAATCCATATTACTAAACAAGATAAAACAACTTTGGTAAGTCGAAAATATTCGGAATTCAGTAATATAATGCTTTAGATAGAGGCCCATTTTGTGTTATTATTGAATCCATTAACTCTAATATGAGCAATCTCAATCCAATGAATATTGGAAAAATAATTTATAATTCAAAATTCACATACAATCTTAATGTTACTAATATATGCCGGTAGGACCTCACATGGCTTGGGGTTTGTTTTTGGAAAGTATCCTACAACTTGCTGGTCAATTGGTTTGTTGAAAAAGCATATGTTTTCAACATGGATAGCTATTTTTATTTCTTTTTATTTATTGAACACAGTAATACTAACAGTATTTCAGACCCAACACAGTACTCAGTTCATATGAAATTTTAACCTAATCATTACATCTACAGTCGAGCTAAATAATCTAATTACTATCTACAATCATGTCTATATAAGTTGTTCATAATATTCAAACTCAACAGGAAAATAAAGTAACAAATTAAATCCTCAAGTAACCACAATATGAGTGAACACTACAGGTTTACCATTAAAATTAAACTCTTTTCTCAAAGGTGAATCTCACCCTCAAGCATCTGCACAGCGGTGACAAACCTGAACTCAGCAAGAGAAACAGAAAATAAATCCAGATCTTAACTACATTCGGCATTAAATACTGACTGAATTCTACAGATGGGAGAGTTCTGGGTCACATTGATGACGATTTAAAATGGTATAGAAAATATCTCCTTTGACCTCAATCTTCTCTAACGGGACCCCGAAAGGACACAATCTGGAGCATGGAGGGAACCGAAAGGATGTTTGTTCATTATCTGTCTGTGTTCATATAGTAGGCACCATGTGTCATTTATCTAACCCCCAACTTTAAAAAGAGGGGTGCGGACTTGACGTGTCAGCTGTCTGTGGCAAAGCACCCGAAAACACCTTTTCCAGTTTAGTTTTTTTTGTATTACAGGTATTTTACGGGCGAGTGTTCTTAGATATGTTTGATGAAAATCGATTGAGCTGTTTAAAAGGTTTTACGCTTTAAAGTCGGAACTTTTTGTTTTGCCTGTCAAATAAACTTCTTAGGTCAACATTTAACTCTTCAGTACATAGCGGGTTGCAAAAATAATCTAGTAACTGACAGAAATATCATTAAGTTCACAATCATACTTATAACGGGATTAAACTTACGTATTGAATTTCAAAAGTCAGTAGAGGCGGCAAAAATTGAATGGCCTACTAGCGGCAAATTTATAAATCCGCCAATGGTGGCGAGTCTGTGATTGAGGATTTGTGGGTGAAGATCACTATGACGGAAAATGAGAGAAAATTTCTTTTGTGTGTTTGCTACTTCCCGCCAAAAACTTGTTTAGATGATTACTTTCATTTTTTTGAAAGAGTTACTTCTCGGTTAGAATCGAACCCTTATGCTCAATTTGTAATGGTTGGAGATTTTAATCTTCCTGATTTCCCCTGGAATTTCGAGGGTGGAACCGGGTTGGAATGTTATGTAGTAAATAATGATCTATATAATGCTCTTGAAGATTTCATTTCTTCCAACTGTTTATTTCAATTCAATGGAGTCTTAAATGTTAATGGGAGAGTATTGGATTTATGTTCATGTAACCGTGATGGGGTGGAGGTTCGGTAGAGTACATCGCCTTTCGTGGCCGAGGATGCTCATCACCCATCTCTAGATATTTATGTTAAAATAGCTGTCCTTAAAAATCCTGTCAAAATACGTTCTAAGTTTTAGTTCTTCAATGCTAATTATGAAGAAATTAAAGATGAGTTATCCAAGACTGATTGGAAGGAGCTATTGTCGGTCTCGGATGTTGATGTGCCTGTTGATGCTTTTTATTCTTTTACTGATAAGCTCATTCTGAAGTATGTGCCGAAGAGATCTGATAGAAATGCCAAGTTTCCCTTCTGGTTTTCCAGAGAAACTATTACTACTATTAAGGACAAAGCCAAGTATCACAAGAAATATAAAAAATTTAGGAATGCGATAGATTATGAAACTTTCATCAGGCTTAGGAATAAATGTAAATTATTGACCAGAAACGATTATAAATCTCATATTTCTTCAATCGAAAAAAATATCTAAAGTAATCTTAAGGCTTTTTGGACTCATGTGTGTTCTCTGAAAAATTGTAATAAAGTGCCTCCAGTAATGACTTATGATTAAACTTTTGATGACGACTTTTCTATAGCTAATACATTTTTTTCCTATTTTGGAAGTGTTTTCGAATCTTCGGAATAACCTGTACTTATAAAAAAAAATTTATGAAAACTTCAACGATAGCCTTTAACTATATAGATATTCACTCAATTGAATATAAGATAAATAATTCAGAGAAAAACAAGGGGGCAGGACCGGATTTGATACCCCCATTTTCATAAAATCTTGTGGTGAACTGTTAGCAGATCCACTACAGATAATCTTCAATCATTCTCTCAACCAAGGTAGATTCCCGAAAAAGTGGAAATTAAGTGAAATTGTCCCAATTTTCAAAAAAAGTAAAAAAGCCGAGGTCCGTAATTACAGGCCTATCTCTATTCTCGGTCATTTCGGTAAAATTTTCGAATCAATCGTAACCGAGTTTTTCTTTCAGCAGATCTCTCCTAAACTATCATATCGGCAGCGCGGTTATTTGAAAGGTCCATGTTAACTAATTTAGCAACCTACATCGATTATATCACAGAAAACATCGACGAAGGTAATCAAAGGTTTGTTCTTCTTGCTTGCACTTCGTACACTTTAGTGTAAAATGTACACTTTAACGTTCTTCTTGTCTGAAATGACGTAGAGGTGTGAGGTTAAGCGCTGTTCTTCCTGAAAGTGTATTACACTTTTATGACGTATTTTCCACCATTTTTAATCTCACTTGAGAGGAGGTGTAAAGAAGTGTAAAGTTAACTTATAGGTTATGTTTATATTTTTATTTTCGTTATATTTTATAAGAAGGAAACCGTTAAGGTTTTCAGAAAGCAACTTCTTCCGTATGGTACATGAATAAGAATAATAATATATTTAATATTATATATTCTCTGTTTAAGGTGATAACGATAAACTGAAGTTAATTGAAACAATTTTCGCAATGGAAGAGGTACAGGGAATGAAAATCGCAATGGTCAATAGAAACGCCGATGGATCTGTTATTCTAAATAAAGGAGGAATTATTACATGCCAAATCAACAGTATGTATTTTTTTGTTTTATGTGTACGTATTATTAGAGTATATAATATTTCAATTTGTAGGTGGGCTCACTTCTAAAATTCACACTTCACAAATAGATATTAATGGAGCTAATATCAAATGTACGATAGATAACGATGAGATATTAATATTATTAAGATATTATATTATTAACAACAACAGAGGAGCAGTGTTGTATGACTGACGAAGAAAACAGAAACACAAAAGAATTTAGAAGACTTGTGGCCGGTTTCTGAACTCGACAGATAAAAGTCAGATGGTTATCCAGCCGTTAATATTTATCGGCTCGATAAACGCCGCACGGGATTCTGATGTCAAATTTATGCTTCGGTTAGCTATCGAATGGATAACTCCATGGTATCGACAGAATAGTTAGTTCATGAAAGCGATAATAGATGTCACTGTAATCAAACCTGACATTTTTTAAACATTCAATATAATTTCAAACACAGACTAATTTACAACCATAAAATAATCATTCTCTTATAATCCTATATGGAAAAAATTCGTATTTACAAATCGTATCGAAAGCAGAACACAGAATCACATTCTGTGACGTTCTTTTGGCGTGGAAGATTGTGAATTCAAATTCAAAAACAAAGGAAAAAAAAACAATTACGCAACAAAATGAGTCGACAAAGGCTAAAAATTTCACTGAGGGTGAAAAAAATATTGTTATTGGACATTGCTAAAGATTTTATAGGTTCTATCGACAATAAAAGACGGATGCCAGTAATTTGAATTTGAGAAAACAAGCCTTGCAGAACATAGAGTAAAATTCAAAGCCGCTGGAGACACTGGTCCGCGGAGCTAGAAACAGCTGCGTGCTTTATATGATAATATAAAGAAAAGAGCGTACAAAAAAAATTTCGCTGACGCCAAAGTAGGTAAAATCAAATTTCAAATACATAGGTAAACACAAAGTAATGGGTTTTTGCAGCATCACTTCACACCCCTAATAAACCCACTCCTAGAAGGCGACCAGGTGAAAAAGACCAGCATCTAGTCGATTAGGGTTAACTGCAACAAAAAAAAGCCCTCATTACAACAACAAACACAATTATGAAAAGAAAAAATGTAAAGCAGGCCAATGAGGACTTATTAACAGCAAGAAAAGTGGAGTTAATACAAAAACAGATTGATATCGAAAATCTGAAGGCCAAGAAAGAGGAATTCTATTTGAGAAAGAGGGAACAGTTATCTGAGTTGCAAAAACAAGCTTTCAGTTAAGGCATCCCTCGGTTATCACACACTTTTTGCTATAAAATATGCATATATTTTTTCCTACTAATTATGGCATTTCTCCTCAATAATAAAGGTAATAATTTCATACCATTGTACCAATTTGAATATTTGCTATTTGTGTCTCAGATGACTTCACAAAATGAGAAGCTTAAATACGAACAAAATTAAGAAATTTGAAAAGAATACCTGTTTTTATACCCTGCCACTCACCTTAAATATTGAATTGCTATTAATCTTCTGAATGCATTTCCTTCGACAGTAGCATGTATTGACTCAATCAGTGCAACCTGAGTACATCGGGAAAGCCTGCTATGTTATAGAAGCCCATCTCAGTTTCTAGAATTTTGGTATCATTTTTTTCCATACATATAAATCTTTCAGATAGTATGGCTTTTTCCTTGCTCACATTGAAAATAACTCTAGATACCGTTGATTTGTGAACATTGATATCATCTCCTATAACAATTTGAAAAGTGCCTGTGGCATAGTACCGTAGAGCAATGCACACTTGTTCTAAAACAGATAATGCCACTTTTCTATGAGATCGGGGATAAAACTGGGTTCAGTTCATCACAAAAATATCCCACTGTGCTTTTGTTCAGTCGGTATCTTTGCCTTAAAAAAAATCATATTACGAGAATATTTCTAATAGAAAACATCCAAGATACACTTTCATAAACAAATAAGAAATGTTTAATGTGGCATCATACACGAGAATCGCGAATGACACAGTCTTCGAACGCAAAAATGGTTATTAAAATTTATAACCGTGACAGAATATTAAAAAAACATAAAATGCACCCATATAAATTCAATAGGGTACAGCATTTGAAGGAAACTGATTTCGTCAGGAGAACAGAGTTTTGCGAAGCTATGATGACTCGATTTCAAGAGAATGAAAACTTTTTGGACTGTATAATTTGGACAGATGAATCTAAATTCACAAAGAATGGTTCTTTCAATAGGCATAACAGTCATTATTGGGATGAAGAGAACAACCATCACTTCAGGCAATGGAACTTTCAAGAGACCTGTAGTTTCAATGTTTTTTGCGCCATCAAAAATAATGCAATTCTTGATGTTCCCATTTATGATGGGACTTTAACTGGTAAGATAGAACACTACACATGTTTGCATTATTTAAAGAATGTTCTCCCTTAGGAGATAGATATTCTGACATATTGACTCAAATAAAGGTATTCTGACATATTGACTCAAATAATTGAGCCGCTAGTACAGAACCATAATGACTTATGGTATCAACAAGATGGCGCGCATCCACACAATTCACTCAATGTGTCAAATATCCTATACACGCTATTTGAAGATTGATGGTTGGCGAACAATAGTCCACATCTTTGGCCACCACGTTCTCCCGATTTATCTCCTTCAGACTATTATGTTTTGGGTGGGATGAACAATATTGTCTACTCAACTCCCCTGACTGATAAAGAGGACTGCATAGAACGAGTCAGAAATGCGTTCAGGTTCGTTTAGATTCTTAGATTCGTAGTTTTGAAACTCAATTTGGTTTTTAAACACTTTTGCAGATCTCTTCCTCCCGATGAAATAAGAAGAGCAACGCACGAAGCATTCCTGAGGCGTATAAATAAATGTCTAGAAATTATTATTATTATTATTATTATTATTATTATTATTATTATTATTATTATTATTATTATTATTATTATTATTATTAGACAGATAAGAGTTGAGGCCGTGCCTATAAACTCACAAAGAATTTAACATATAAGAAAAAAAAAGTGCTTGATTATACAATAAGAGACAATTTCCAAAACAAAAATACAAAATAAGCAGTCCTTCAAAATCATCCACGAAGAAGCCAACCATCGTAGTTGTTCTTGAATGAATTCACAGACGACGACCCAACCACAGATGAAGGCAAGGAGTTCCACACACCAAACACCCGATTCGCCAAGAAGTGCTGCCTCTGAACCGTCCTGAAGTTCTCTCTTCTCAGTTTTAAACAGTGACCCCGCAAACGGCAATCCGTATTCATCGTGAACAAGCGACGCAAGCTCACACCAAAGAGATCGTGCAAAGCACGGAAAGTTGTTAAAAGGTCACCACGAGTTCTCCGGTCAGCGAACCTAGGCAGGCTCATTATGGATAGTCTTTCATCATAAGAAGGGCGCGAGATTCCGTAGGGAATACGTGTGGCACGACGCTGGAGGTTTTCGAGCAGGGACATATCGCGAGACAGAACCGGACACCACACAGGACCAGCGAACTCGAGGATGGGTCGCACATAAGTTCGGTAAACCAGCGCACATGTATGTGGGTCACACTTGCCAAATGACTTCTGCAGCAGAAACAAGGATCTTTTGGCCCTGCTTACAGTCTGGAAGATGTGTTCAGACCAACTCAAAGTATCCGTCACTATTACACCCAGATCACTATGGCTGCTTGAAACAGGAATGGGGATACCATTAAGTAAGTATTGATGTCGCGGATTCCGAGCACCCATGTGAAGAACCACACACTTATCACTGTTGAGTGGCAGCTGCCAGTCCTGGCACCACCTCGAGATAGAGTCAAGATCGTCCTGAACAATGCCGGCACTAGCGGGATTACCAAATAATTTGGTGTCATCTGCAAATTGGGAGATATTCGAGACAACGCAGGAGGGTAAGTCGGATATATATAACAGAAACAAAAGTGGACCCAAAACAGACCCCTGGGGTACTCCACTCAAAACCTCTCTGGGAGAAGAAAACGACTCCCCGACACGAACCTTGAAAGATCGGTTTGAAAGAAATGCCTCAATCCAAGAAAGCAAGCGCCCACGAATGCCAAAGTGCTCAAGTTTGTATAGGAGGCGTCTGTGGGGCACACGGTCGAATGCACGGGAAAAGTCAAGGTAAATCACATCAACAGGATTACCCCTGTCGACGGTCAAAACTTTGAGCATCTTCTCTAGTTATAACTGCAAGAGTTTGCCATGGTTCTCCTAATAGTAACTTGAAGTCGGTTTCAAGAAGGGGTGAAAAATCTACAGCATGGTTCAAACAACAGTTCCTGAAAATTTCATCTTTTTGGCGTGAAGGGAAAAGAAATAGCTGAAAATTCAAGACGAAAAACAGTTTTTTGTGAATAACTCAGAAAATATCCACTTTAGGGCAAGGGTGTGATGCATACACTCACATTATTTTTTAACGTAGATTCAATATCTGCCATAAAAAATGAGGTTCTAATTTGATTTTTCACGATATTTTCATCCCTAACTTTGAAAGCGATTTTTTCACCTCCTGTATCATGAATTGCGATTTCGATTCTCAAAGTGGATACATCAATCTTACATCTTGAAAAATCCCAAAAATAAAAATTTTCCATCCAAAAACCACGAAGTTATTCTGGTTTCAGCCTAGCTCTATTTTCGATTTTTTTACGAATTTTCCCGCTCAGAGAGAATTTTCCAACCAAAACTGAAAAATGTTACATCAAAAAAATTTACTCGGGTCACAATATCTTCAGGGTCAAAATAATCTGAACAAATGAAAATTGCTTTCTTTGGGCGAATACTTGACCATCCCAACTGCGATGCCCAAATTCTTCTTGTTGGCGCTCTTGTTTACCCGAACAGAGTGCCTATCATTTTGCCCGAATGTCTGTAATTTTGGAATATCGAGCCGAAAATGGTCTCAATCGACTGGGTTCGACTCCCTGAAGAAGAATTCGTGGCGAAAGTTGAGTCTGTCCGGCCGGCCGTATCCTCTCTAGCATCCAAAAGGAATCAGCTAGAGTTTTAATATTTTCAGAATAGGTTAATTGTCCAAATATCTCGGTCAAGTTCGTTATTGGGCCAAATCCGTCGGATGGTTCAGTAGTTATGAGCATCTTAAATTTTGTTTCCTCAATAACTACTAAAATATCCATCCGATCAAATTAATACTTGGAATGTTATTGAGGGAGGCTGAAACAAAATGGCTTGCAAAATTTCGCAGAAATCGTCACGCTAGAAAATTTTTAAAAAATTTCCAAAAAAAAAGTTCAATACTCAATATCTCCTAAGACTTCATTTAGATTTAAATAAAAATCCGTTTATATATTGAGGTTACCGATATCTTACTCATCCTCAAATTTCATTGTCGTAGCTTTTCCTCTTCTGAAGATATGATCATTATTTTCATTTACTCAAGAGAAAAATAGAAATGTCATGAAGTCCGAGCTTTGTCATTGAAAGATTTGTCATCACAGATCGATATTCGTTTGACAACTTGCGGACCTAGATATCAGTGTCAGTTGGCGTAATATCAATCAAAATTTTCATAGAATTCATAGAGGTAGAATTCGATGTCTATGACGTTGTCAAAATTCAGAAAAGCACAGACGTAATATTAATCAAAAAATTTTTTATCACGGAGAAAAAATTTAATGGCGTTGTCAAAACTCAGAAAAGCAATGACGTAAGTTTTTAGGAGAAGCATAGAACAAAATTTAGTGAAAATTATGAGTAGTTATTTTCAAATTGAGATAAAGGTTTTTTTATTCATTTGGCTTTCATATTTACATCACATTGTCCCATAGTATGGAAAATGACTATTGTTCACCCGATCAGAGAGCTTATGGATTTGTTAAGGTTTGAATATTTACTCGCAAGTAGGTCAACAAGAGCGCCAAAGCAATCTGACCTCACGTCAGTGCTTTCTAAATTTTTATTAAATTTCCAATTGACCTTCTAATGAGCGATTGATTTTGCTTCAAGATATTACATTCCTCGAAAAGCCTTTCAACTAGGTGTTCTCTACTTCTAATTTCAACCTTATAAACTCTTGTTTTCAGATATCCCCACACAACATAGTCTAAAGGGTTCAAATCAGGCGATCTTTGTGGCCAAGCAATAGGGCCTCTACGACCAATCCATCAGTTCGGATAATTTACATCCAGGTGATTTCTCACATTCAATGCAAAATGAGGTGGAGCTCCGTCATGCTGAAAATACATGAAAGTACATAGAGCGGATATGTACATTTTCCAGTAGATTTGGTAAAATATTTTCCAAAAAATCTAGGTTAATTTCACCATTTAATCTTTCCGCAAAAATGTGAGGGCCAACTAAATTTCCGTCTATTGTTCCAAGCCAAATATTGGCAGAAAATCTGTGTTGTGTATTATGACTCTTCTTCTAATGCGGGTTGTCTCTTGCCCATTCGTGGGAACTGTGGATATTAAAAATTCCATTCTTAGTGAACATAGCTTCGTCGCTGAATAGAATACGAAATATAGTTCGTTGGTGACTAATAACCCAGCGACAAAATTGTAATCGTTGGGGCAGATCTTATGGCAACAGTTCTTGCACCAATTGGTAGTGGTATGGGTGGAATTGTTCTTTTTCAAAGTCTTGCTCACTTTGCTCTGCGAAATTCCTAATTCGGTACTAATTTGACGAGTACTAATAGACGGTTCCTCCTCCACCCGTTCAACAATTTGTATCGAAATTTCATTTTGAGTAGTCCTATCAATGTGGTCTGACTTACTAGGATATTACCCATGTTCTTTAGAATAATGGAAAATAGAGATTTGATTTTCATGGAGAATTTTCAATTTCATTAAAACTATTTATCGTACATTCGTGATTCAATATTTTACATACCATAAGGCCATAATTGAGTACATTTCTGAACGAAATTACTATGTTTTAGGAATATTCGCTTCATAGAAAACCGGAAGTATGCCGAAAATCACCTGAATAATGACTCAATTTCATGTTAATCCATAATTTTGCCTGTCATATGTTTCGAATGTTTATTCTGTATTATTTGTTTATTTGTAGTAGTGGTATGTAGATTTTTTTGGTTCACGTGCGTATAAAGAAATTTTTTGAATTAAATAATTTTATACATCTGAATATGAGCGATCAAAAAGGAATTTCGAATTTGGAAAATTTATTTCAGTACTCAGGAAGAGCTTTGTATTATTGGACGATACAGCTTTACCATCTAGTTCAGAATATTCTCAATGCTTTGGAGCGAAAAAACGATATTGTTCATCTTTGAAAAATTTTTCTAGGAAAAATGGACGTGTGCCAGAAAAAATAAAAACGCTCCAGTAATGAAAGCTGATGGTAGATTCTGAAGCAAGTAGAAAATTCCTGAAAACGGAATGAACAGGGTGTTTTCTCAACCTGCATACTTAATCTGAATTTATTATAATTTCCATTCTGTATTTTTGAAAAAATGATGGAATTATTGAAAGAAGATAATCATATTGTTCTACACTGAAAATTTTATCAAGATTGAGCAAGCCATACCAAAGTTAAGAATAAAAGAAAAATCGGCCGAATCGGACAAATCACCCTGTAGACTCTCAATAAAGGCCCCGAACAATAAATCCAACATTGTTCCGAAACTATATTGACTACTGTATACTTCACCTAGAATCTGACGGTCTCTTCCGGAATCACCCTGTATATTCGGCTTAGATGTTGGATATCCGATCTTGAATTAACTGAGTTATTAACTTCTATCTGTAACATCTCATACATTAGTC